>CAUYLG010017428.1:0-65773 GCA_963573385.1 Cacajao melanocephalus
ATAATATATAATATATAAATATATATGAATATATAAAATACATATTATAAATTATAAGTAATATATATAGAATATATATAACATATAAAATATATAAGTATATAGTATATAAGTAATATATATTATATATAAATAATATATATATTATGTATATATTTGGTCATGGGGATGAAGGCTAGTGTCTTTCTTACTCCATAATCTTGGTGGTATCTCAGAAAGCTTTCTTATATCACATAATTTATGTCTTTGCAGAGCCAGCCAGCCACTTTGTTGGTCTCGGGGCAGATAATCCATGGGTGTCAGGAGCAACGTGACTGAGTTTATTTTACTTGGCCTTTTTCAGAGCAGAGAGATGCAGCATGCATGCTTTGTGATATTCTTCCTCTTTCATGTGCTCACTGTCCTGGGGAACCTTCTGGTCATCACCACCATCAATTCCAGCAAGACCCTGAAGTCTCCCATGTATTTCTTCCTGAGCCACTTGTCTTTCGCTGACATATGTTATCCATCCGCTACCATACCCAAGATGATTGCTGACACTTTTGTGGAGCATAAGATCATCTCCTTCAATGGCTGCATGATCCAGCTCTTTTCTGCCCACTTCTTTGGTGGCACTGAGATCTTCCTCCTTACCGCCATGGCCTATGACCGCTATGTGGCCATCTGTAGGCCCCTGCACTACACAACTATCATGGATCGCCGGAAGTGTGGCCTGCTAGCTGGGGCCTCCTGGTTAGCTGGCTTCCTGCATTCCATCCTGCAGACCCTCCTCGTGGTTCAGCTGCCTTTTTGTGGGCCCAATGAGATAGACAACTTCTTCTGTGATGTTCATCCCCTACTCAAGTTGGCCTGTGCAGACACCTACACGGTGGGTCTCATTGTGGTGGCCAACAGTGGCATGATTTCCTTAGTCTCCTTCTTCATCCTTATCATTTCCTACGTTGTCATCTTACTGAACCTACGAAGCCAGTCATCTGAGGGCTGGCATAAGGCTGTCTCCACATGTGGCTCACACGTAATCACTGTCCTTTTGGTTCTCGTGCCCCCCATGTTTATGTACATTCGTCCCTCTACCACCCTGGCTGCTGACAAACTTATCATCCTCTTTAACATTGTGATGCCGCCTTTGCTGAACCCTTTGATCTATACGCTAAGGAACAACAAGGTGAAAAATGCCATGAGGAAGCTGTTTAGGGTCAAGGGGAGCTTAGGGGAGAAGTGACACTCCAGAGAATCTCAGTCCAGCTAGGAAATTGGGAGACTTTCCATCTTGTAGCATCTAAAATAGACTTTGTATTTCCAGTTTGATGTTTGCAATGGAAACTGTCCTCCTAGCTCTTGTTATAATAATCCCACATGTTCTTTCAAGCCTTTATTCATTAAATACATATTGAATGTTTACAATGAGTGAGAACACAAATAAAAGTAAGACATAATCTTTCCCTCAAGGAGAGTACAGTCCAGGAGGCTCTAAGTGTGATATTTAAGAGCTCATTCAGGAAACCTGTGAGGGCCTGTGAATGAGGGAGTGTCTTGACAGTCCAGGTATCTCATTGATAAATGAAGAAAATCACCACATAATTCCTTTGTGTTGGCTAACACAGTGCTCAATGAAATTCATTCTTTTAAGAATAAAAAGCCACTTTACTCTTATCCCCTCATGCTCTCAGCAGGCAGATAAAAAAATAAATAATAAATTATGTGGAGAGGTCAAGGGATTTACTCAAAGTTACACTTTAACTCCAGAGCAGGGTGAGGGCTGGAATACAGGTCCCTAGTTAGCTTTCAGGGCTTTTCTCACCTCCGGATCTCTTGATAAAGTGTGACCAAATGGACACCAAGCAGGAATGACCAGGAACTTCTGAAGGACCAAGGAATGATAGTGATGATGACTTCGGATGATGAAGAGAAGAGCCAGGAAGAACACGTTGTCAGCACTTCTTTCAGTGGTGCTGATTTTTCTTTCCAGCAAAACAGCTGACGGCTGCCCTCTTTAGCCCCTGTCGCTTTGCTCCATTTTGCCACTGGAGGGAGCCAAATTTGTGCAGGATGCAATTAGAAGAGCTGGATTCGGTATCTCTCTTAAACATTCATGGGTCATTTAACCTCAGTGGGCCTCAATTTCCATATTTACAGAAGGAGACATCAATAATACCAGCTTCAGAAGGCTGTGAGAAGACCTATAAGACTTTGTAAAGACCTGCATCAAAGTCTGTTGTTCAATGGTGGCTGCTAGCTCTGTTTTTAAATAATGTCTTCTATTCCTCTCTCTCTTCCTATTCACCCCTCTATCCCTGCCTTGCCCTCAAAGCCCTGATTACCAAACTATCGGATTATTTCATGTGCTCCAAAAATGTCTATTGAACACTTAGCATGTGCTAGGTGATATTCCTGGGGCTAGAAATACAGCAAAAAAAGAAAGCAGACAAATCTTGTCATCGTGGAGTTTACATTTTAGTGTGTGATAAAAGCTGACCCTTGCTGAATCCTTCCAATCTGCAGAGACTCTCCTGAACTTTTTAATTGTATTAACTCCTTTAATCCTTTCAACCACTTCCTGAATGAGATGTAATCACCAGGAATGTGATGAGGTTTCGGTGAAAGTGGTGGTAATAAAGTGTTCTCATTAGACTAATGCCAAACAAACACAGATGCAAATGTTGATCCTGATTCTGAAAAAATAATAGCAATAAAATGGCAGTTGACATCTTGAAAGCATAATATTCTCAGAAGTTTTTATACATCAGCTTAATCTGTTGAATAAATAACCCCCTTTTAAAACTCCTTGGAAAAATGTGGGAACATGAATGGTTATTCAGGTTTAAAGGTCAGTGGAGATACAGACAGGCTAAACTGTGTACATAGGTCACACACAGGACTTCTGATTGCTAGTTTAGTGCTCTTTCTACTACTGCCTTCACACAGTATTTTAAACTAGAGTGATAGTGATATGTATGTCTTACACATGTATGCAAGCATATATGTATATATATTCATGTAAATGAAGACAGGTATATAAGGGCATTTTTGTGAACATATGGATGCATACATATCAACATGTATCTACTCTACTAGGTAAAATTTCAAAGTTTAGTTTATTCAGTTCTAACAATGAGTTATCATGCATATGAAAATTCTACTCTTTTCTTTCTTTCTTTTTTTTTTTTTTTGAGACAGAGTTTTGCTCTGTCACCCAGGCTGGAGCGCGGTGGTGCAATCTCAACTCACTGAAACCTCCACCCGCCAGGCTCAAGTAATTCTCATTCCTTAGCCTCCCTGGTAGCTGGGACCATAGGCATGTGCTACCACATCCCGTTAATTTTTGTATTTTTAGTAGAGACAGGGTTTCATCATGCTGGCCAGGCTGGTCCTGAATGCCTGACTTCAAGTGGTCTGCCCGCCTTGGCCTCCCAAAGTACTGGCATTATAGGTGTGAGTCACCACGCCTGGCCTCTACTCTTTTCTTTGAGGAAATTGAAGCACTTACATCATGAATTTGTCAGATCATAGGTGATGGGAAAGCAATTACTCAGGAATCCCACTCTTTGCCTAGACTTCTGTTTACAGAAGATTGACCAACTCAGGAAGCATTTTAGGATGTGGAATCATAGGTGTGCTTGCTTGCTATGGCAGATGGTTCTTCCTGCTTCATGCTGGGGTGAGAAAAGAGGGAGAAATTGGGTTGGAGGAAGTAGATCACATACTTCAGGGGAGAAAAGACATCTGAGTTTCAGTTGCAGGTGAGGAGACTGGGTAAGTACTACAGGAGGAGCTGTGTAAGGTATAAGAACTTGACATTAAGAGACGAGGCTGCTGTATGATACAGTGGAAATTACACTAGATGGAAAGTCAGGAAACAGGGTTCTAGGTGCAGGGCTATCGGCACCTCCGTTCAAGTTCTCAGGGCTTCCAGTTCCTGACATACACAATCAGGGAGATTGGTTTGAATCTCTAAGGACCTTCAGCTCAGACATCCTGTGATTCTATTTTGTTCAGGAATATAGACTACATGAAATCTGGGTCAATCTTATTTTTTTTCCCTCACTTTAGTGACATATTTCCTTCGAATTATTTTTAGGTGATTTTATAAAAAGAGAATACTGCATATAGTTTCCATAGATTTATGGAGTTGACACAATTATCACAAGAGGGAAAAACATTAAATTAAGAAGATTTAATTGTATTTCTCCATACTCTTCTTCCTTAAGACACAACCCCATTTTAATGTTCCTACTACAGGTATTCTGAAAGTCACTAGTAGATGAAGCTCATTGACTGGTCACTCAGCTACTCTGTCAGTATATTTACCCCTCAGTACTGAGTTTTCCTGAAGGACTTCTCAGTTATAAACAAGATGTAATTGTTATCATACATTTACTTATTCTGCTGTGGTTGGACAGAGAGCAGAGAAAGGATACGGTGGTAGGTGTGGTACTGGGGAAGGGACCATGAACTCCTTCTTGGAAGGTGAAAGTGTCCACAGTGAAGGCAGAAAAGGAGGGTAGGCTGGAGGTGAGAAGGAGTCCCGTGGCTGATTTCCTTCATAAAATATTTTAAAGTATTACTTCTTAAAAATGTTTGGTACAAATAATATATGTATTATTTAATATATGTAATAAGTAATAAAATTATATATTAATATGTTATAAAACATAATTATTTAATAATCATCTATGAACTTGTTATCAACTTAAGAACATTCCTAATAACTTGCATCCTATGTGTCTTCTGTATTCTATTTCTTTGGTTTCACAGTGATAACCAATATACTCAAGCTTGGTTTACGACTTCCTTACTTTAGGAAAATAGCTTTAACGTATGTGTATATACACCTAACCAATATATTGCTTATTTTTCCTTATTTCTAATTTTATAAAAATGGTGTTATACATTTGTAGTCTTCTGACATGCTTTTTTCACTTAACATAATATTTCAAAAATTTATCTTTATTGTTGCATATAATTGTATTTCATCATTTTTACTATTGCACAAGATTTCATTGGGTGAATATGCCATAATTGTTTTACTATTCTTTTATAAATATACCTTGGTTGGTTCCATATTTTTCAGCTAGATGAGTACTGTTATGAACGTTCTCGTATATGTGAAAAAGTTTTCCTGGAGCATATACCTAGGGATTGAATTGCTATGTTGAAGGGTATGCAAATGTTCAGCTTTACCAAAAAAGTGCCAAATTGCTTTTGAAAGTGGTTGTACCAACATTCACTCCCTACAGCAATATATAAGAGATTCTGATGATATACATTCTTGCCAACACATGGCATGGCCAAAACATCTTAACATTTTCACTAATCTTGAGGGTACACATAGTATACCTTGTGTCTTAGTCCCCTTGGGCTGCTATAATAAAAATGCTGTACACTGGGTGACTCAAACAACACATAGTTACTTCTCATAATTCTAGAGGCTCCAAATTAAGTCCAAGATTGAAGTACTGGCAAATGTGATGTCTGCTGAGCTGGGGGCCTGCTTCCTGGTTTATGGATGGCCATCTTCTTTCTGAGTCCTCACATGGCGGTAGGGTTGAAGGTGCTCTGTAGAGTTTCTTTTATAAGAGCATTAATCCCATTTATGACAGCTCCATCCTCATAGCCTAATCACCTCCCAAAGGCCCACCTCTAAATACCAACACGTTGGGGGTTAGGTTTTCAACATATTAATTTTGCGAAAGTAGGGGGTGATGAGGGGTGTGGGGAGAAGTAATAAACATTCAGTTTATGGCACCCTCTCTGTAGTATATAATCCTATGACTACTAATGAGATTGGGCAAAATTTTATATGCTTCTTCTCATGTGCTTCCTTTTCTGTAAATTGCCTATCATTTGCCCTTTATTCTACTGATTTATTTGAATTAAAAAATAGATTTCTAAGAGTTTTGTGTATATTTGGACGAATCCTTTGTCAGTTATATATCAGTTATAAGATTAACTTGTGGCTTATTTTTTCATTTTATTCTGTGCTAAACATTTTTATTTTCAATATAGTTTAAAATTTTCTGTTGTTAGTGCTTGTTTAAGAAATATCTTTCTTAAATCAGTGTCAGGAAGATATTAACTGATATTTTATTCCAAAAATTTAAAGTTGTGCTGTTCATTTAGGTTTGACTTCAAATTGATTGTTGGAAATTGTTTGAGGAAAGGATTCAATTTTATCTGCCCCAGATGGTTAACCAAACATTCCATCATCATTGATTGAGTAGTCCTTCTTTTCTTCATTAGTCTACAATGTTGGTTCTGTCATATATATTATTTCTGTATTTGTATGAGTTTGGTTCTGGGCCAACCTTAACACTGTCTTATTTACTGTATTTTTATAAGGTCTTGATATCTGATAGGGCAAGATACTCTAAACTTGTTTTATCTGTCTACTTTGCATCCTATCATCTTTTAGACAATTTAAAAAACTAAATTGTCAAATAGCATACAATAACTCCTTGGAATTTTTGTTTGAAGAGTTTTTTTTGAAATTGTATCTGCAAATAATTTTGAATAATTTGGAAAGAACTTGTATATTATGAGATTGAGTTATCTCATAATATACAAGTTATGGATAACTTTGATTTGGTTAGGTGTTACTGGGCAAAAAGTCTTTTGAAAATCTAAAGGCAGACCGGGTGCAGTGGCTCACACCTGTAATCCCAGCACTTTGGGAGGCTGAGGTGGGCGGATCATGAGGTCAGGAGTTTGAGACCAGCCTGGCCAACATAGTGAAACCCCATTTCTACGAAAAAAAAATACAAAATATTAGCCAGGTGTGGTGGCGGGCGCCTGTAATCCCAGCTACTGGGGAGGCTGAGGCAGGAGAATTGCTTGAACCCGGGAGGAGGAGGTTGCAGGGAGCCGAGATTGCGCCACTGCCCTCCAGCCTGGGCGACAGTGCGAGACTCCATCTAAAAAAAAACAAAAACAAAAACAAAACTAAAGGCATAGATTTCTATGGAAGTGGCATATTAAAGAAACGTTCTTAGGAGAAATTGGAAAGGGAATACAGGAAGTAAGACAGAGTAGTGGAGAAATCTAAACAAGGGTGCAGTTTCAAGTACTTTTCAGCACAGGATCATTTTAGCCTTATCTTGCAGGGAAATGCTGGAGTGTCAATTATGACAAGAGCTGTTTGATTGGAGGCAAGGATGTAGCTTTCATATGCCCACACCATTTAGACATTATTTAAGGGTTTCTCTGGGGCTGGAGTGGGGCTAAAGTCCCAGGTAGTTCTGTCTGTCCATTAATATGGGGAAAATGGACTCTAGTGGCCCAAAGGCAGTAGGTGATAGCTGTTGGAAATTGTGATAGTTTGAATAACCCCATCTACAACTTAAATGTTGAAATTTAACTGCTATTGCAACAGTACTAAAACGTGGGGCCTGTAAGAGGTGATTAGGGGATTAGGTCTATTTAAGAATAGATTAATGTCTTTATCCCAGGAGTGGGTTAGTTATGAGTCAAATAAACTTCTGTTGCTTATAAATTACATGGTATGTAATGGAACAAAATAGAGAACCCATAAATAAGACTGAACTGCTACAACCATCTGATCTTTGACAAACCTGACAAAAACAAGTAATGAGGAAAGGATTCCATATTTAATAAACGGTGCTGGGAGAACTGGCTAGTCATATGCAGAAAATTGAAACTGGACCCTTTCCTTACACACATACAAAAATTAACTCAAGACGGATTAGAGTCTTAAATGTAAAACCCCAAACTTTAAAAACCCTAGAAGAAAATCTAGGCAATACCATTCAGGACATAGGCATGAGCAAAGACTTTATGACGAAAACACCAGAAGCAATTGCAACAAATGCAAAAATTGACAAATGGGATCTAATTAAACTAAAGAGCCTCTGTATAGCAAAAGAAACTAGCATTAGAGACAGTCTATAGAATGGGAGAACTTATAGAATGGGAGAAAATTTTTGCAACATATTCACCTGAAAAAGGTCTAATATACAGAGTCTGTAAGGAACTTAAACAAATTACAAGCAAAAAAGACCATTAAAAAGTGGGCAAAGATCACAAACAGACACTTCTCAAAAGAAGACATTTATGTGGCTAACAAACATACGAAAAAAAAGCTCTACATCACTGGTCATTAGAGAAATGCAAATCAAAGCCTCAATGAGATACCATTTCATGCCAGTCAGAATGGCTATTATTAAAAAGCCAAAAAACAACAGATGCTGGTGAGGTTGCAGAGAAAAAGGAATGCTTTTACCCTGTTGGTGGGAGTGTAAATTAGTTCAACTGTTGTGGAAGATGGGGTGGTGATTCCTCAAAGCTCTAGAAGCAGAAACACCATTTGACCCAGCAATCCCATTACTGGGTATACATCCAAAGGAATATTAATCATTCTATTATGAAGATATATGTACACTTATGTTCATTGCAGCACAATTCACAATATCAAAGACATGGATATTCTAACTTTTAAGTGGGAACTGAATGATGAGAACCCATGGACACATGATGGGTAGGAACAACACATGCTGGGGCCTATTGGGGGTAGGACTCGTGGGAGGGAGAGCATCAGGAAGAATAGCTAATGGATGTTGGGCTCAATACCTAGGTGATGGGTTGATCTGTGCAGCAGGCCACCATGACACACGTTTACCTGTGTAACGAACCTGCACATCCTGGACGTGTACCCCAGCACTTAAAATAAAAGTTTAAGAAAAAAAATATATCATGCCAGTCTCTCCTGGCCTGTGAGTTTTCCACTGAAAAGTATGCTGCCAGATGTATTGGAGCTCCATTGTGTGTTATCTGTTTCTTGTCTCTTGCTGCTTTAAGTATCTTTTCTCTATCCTTGACCTTTGGGAGCTTAAGATGTCTCGTGGTAGTTTTTAGGATAAATCTGCTTGGTTTTCTATAGCCTTCTTGTACTTAGATACTAATCTCTTTCTCTAGGTTTGGGAAGTTCTCTGTTAGGATCCCTTTGAGTAAAGTTCCTACCCCTATCTCCTTCTCTGCCTCCTCCTTAAGACAAATAATTCTCAGATTTGCTCTTTTCAGGCTATTTTCTAGACCCTGAAGGTGTGCTTCATTATATTTTATTCCTTTTTTGTTGTTTCCCTGGACTATATTTTCAAATAGTCTCTTTTTAAGCTCAGCAATTCTTTCTTCTCCTTGATCAGTTCTGCTATTAGAAGACTGATGCATTCTGTAGTATGCCAATTGCATTTTTCCACTCTAGAATTTCTACTTGATTCTTTTCAATTATTTCAATCTCTTGGCTAAACTTACTTGATAGATTTCTGAATTCCTTTGCTGTTTTATCTTGAATTTCTTCGAGTTCCTCCACATAGCTAATATGAATTTTCTGTATAAAAGGTTGTATATCTCTGTTTCTCCAGGTTTGGTCCCTGGTGCCTTATTTAGTTCATTTGGTGAGGCCATGTTTTCCTGGAGTGTCTTGATACTTGTATCTACAAGTATCGTCTGTGTCTAGGCACTGAAGAGTTACATATTTATTGTAGTCTTGGGAATCTGGATTTGTCTGTACTCATCTTTCTTGAGAAGGCTTTCCAGATATTCACAAGAACTTGGGTGTTGTGATCTAAACTGTATCTGCTTTACAGGGTACCCAAGCCCAGTAGTCCTGTGGTTCTTGAGGACTTGTTGAGGTACCACCTTGATGGTCTGAATAAGATCCGGAAGAATTCTCTAGATTACCAGGCAGAGACTATTGTTCTCTTCCTGTACTTTCTCTGAGATGAATGGAGTTTCTCTTTGCTCTGAGCCAGCTGGAGCTGCGGGTGGAATGACACAAGCCCTGCTGTGGCCACCACTTGTAGGACAGTGCTGAGTCGGACTTGAAGCCAGCACAACACTGAGTCATGCCCAAGGCCTGCTATAACCACTCCCTGGCTACCACTTATGTTTGCTCAAAGCCATGGGACTCTACAATCAGCAGGTGGCAAAGCCAGCTGGGCTTATGTCCTTCCCTTCAGAGTAGTGAGTTCCCTCAGGCCCTGAGGAGCCAGAGATAAGAGTCAAAAATCTTAGAAGTCCACCTGGTGTTCTATTGTAATGTGGCTGACTTGACACTCAAACCATAAGATGCAGTCCTTCCATTCTTCCCTTTCCTTTCCAAAGGCAGAAGAGTCTCACCCCATGACCTCCCAACACCTCTGGCCCATAGGGAGTACTGCTTTACTACTGCCAATGTTCCCTTCAGGCCAAGGGCTCTTCAGTCAACTTGTGGTAAATGCTGCCTGGCCTGGGACTCACCCTTTTGGGAGTGGCCTCTTCTATGGCCCAGGGTTTTGTCTTGTAGCCACCACAGCTAGGAATGTGCTGAGTCTCACTTGAGACCAGCAAGTCTCAGTGTCTCACCCAAGGTCCTTGATGTACTACCTTGCTATTTCTGTTAGTTGTTCAGGGACCAAGGGCTCTTCATTTAGCAGGTGATGAATGCTACAAGGATTGGGTCATTCCTTTCAAGGCAGCAGGTTTTCTTCTGGCCTAGGGTATGAGTAGAAATGTCCGAGGTCTAGGCTTGGAAAGGGACCTCATGCCTCTAACCAGTTCCCTATCCTGCTTAGGAGGATTTGTTTGCACTCATCTTTTTTTGGGAAGGCTTTCTAGATGATCTAAGTGTTTATCAATGAAGTGGTATCCAAGACGCAAGACAAAGTCGTTCCTACTCTTCCATCTCTCTTCAGCTGGGAGGAAGGGGCCTCTTTTGGAGCCTCAAGCTGTGCAGCCTGGAGTTATGGGAGGAGTGATGCCAGCACTCTCAGAGCCACCCCAGTTAGTGTCTCAGTAGTTCACATGCTCCCTAAGTCCACTGTCTCTGGACCCAGTCCAGCCCTGGTACTCACCTATATGTTGCAGTCCTTGTGGCTAGACAGCCTTTCACATTTATCTGGAGCCCTAGAACACTTTAGCCCACAGTGGTTAGGCTTGTGGGAACTCAAGTTCCGACCACTGGGATTGGCAATTCCCCTGTGGCTACGGCTGGTTTAAATGCACCCTCCATGGGTGGGTGCTAGTTGAGTTCAGTCTGCTTCTGCTTTCTGCTATAGCAAGGTCAGGACTGAGTTCAATGCCTTACAGTTACTGGATATGCCTCTCCTCAGGGCACAGAAACACTCTTTGCACCCCACTGCTCCTGCCAGAGGATGGGGCAACAGTGGTGTTAGTGATTCAGGACTGTTTCTCCTGCCTCTTCAGTATCTCTTTTAGCAATATGAAGTTAAAACTAAGTACTGTGAGTGTTCACTTGATTTTGGTTCCTATAAAGGGGTGTGTGTGTGTGTGTGTGTGTGTGTGTGTGTCTGTGTGTGTGTAGGTAGCTGTTAGACTGGTGTCCTTCCCAGGGGGACGATTGGTGGAACCTATTTCACCATTTTGCTCCACCCCAACCAATGAGAATCTCAAGACATTCTCTTTAATAAATGTTGTTGGAAAAACTGGGTTATCCACATGCAGAAGAATGAAACTGGACCCTTGTCTCACACCACAAGCAAAAGAAAAAAGCAACTTAAAATGAATAGAGGTTTAAATGTAAGAGCTGAAACCATAAAACTAGAAGAAAATGGGAGAAGCAATGATTTCTTGGTTATGATCCTGAAAGCACAGCCAAAAAAAAAAAAAAACCCCAAAAAATAGACAAATGGGATTACATCAAACTAAAAAGCGTCTGTACAGGAAAGGAAACAGAGTGGAGATTCAATTCACAGATTGAGAGAAAAGATTTGCAAACCATAATTTGATGGTTTGTGAATCATAATATATTTTGGTTTATATCCAAAATATGTTAGGAACTTAAATAACTTAATAGCAAGAAAAAATGATGTGATTAAAAAATGGAAAAATACCTAACCAGACCTTTCTCAAGACATACAAATAGCCTATAGGTATATGAAAAAATGATCAATACTTTTAATCCTTAGGAAATGTAAATTAAAACCACAATGAGATACCACCACATACCTGTTACAATGGCATCATAAAAAAGATGAACGATAACAAGTGTTGATGAGTATACGGAGCAAAGGGAACCCCAGTACACTGTTGATGAGAATGTAAATTAGTATGGTTCATTATGGGAAATCGTAAGGAAGTTCCTCAAAAAACTAAAAAATAGAACCACCACATAATCCCCAAATCTCACTTCTGTTGTGTTTTTAAAGGAAATAATGTCAGCATGTTGAAAAGATATCTGTGCTCCCATGTTTATTGCCAAGATATGAAATCAAGCTAAGTGTTTACCAATGAATGAGTGAATAAAGGAAATGTAGCCATGTGTACACAGTAGAACATGATATGGCATTGACAAGGAAATTCTGTCATTTGCAACAACCCGGGTGAACATGGAGGACATTATGCTAAATGAAATAAGCCAGGCATAGAAAGACAAATACTACCTGATCTCACACACACGTGGAATCTAAAAAATCAAACTCATAGAAGTAGAGAGTTGAATTTTGGTTGCTAGTGAATGGGGGGCAGTGGCTAGAGAAGGGAGAAGTTGATCAAAGAGTACAAAATTTTAGTTAGCCACAAGGAATAAGTTTTAAAGATCTATTGCATAACATGGTGATTCTACTTAATAACGTATATTTCAAAATTGCTAACAGGGTAGATTTTAAAATATTATCACTACAAAAAATAAGTAGATGATGTGATAGATATGTGAATTAGCTTCATTTGTTCATTTCACAATGTGCACATATATCAAACATCATGTTGTACAAATAAATAAGTAAATAAATCTATTTATAGCATCATTTATAAAGCAAAAAACAATCAAGACAAAATGTTTGAATTATGAATGAAACACCAATATAGCCACAAATAAGGTCAAGAAGTAGAAGACTGCTAGCCCTTCCTGGACCCAATCTTTTTCTTCCCAATCATACCTCTATCATTCCTCTAAAAGTCAACGCTAACATGGCTTTTTTGATAAAACTTTTTTACACTTTTATACATTTATTACCTAAGTGCACACCCTCAGTTTCGCTTATTTTTAAAGTTTAAATAAAGCAGTAATACAGTTTGTAATCGTTTGCGTTTAGATTCTTTGACTCAACCTTGGGTTTGTGAGATTCATTCATGTTGTTATCTGTGCCTGTAGTTCATTTATTTTCATTGCTATTTTAGCTCATTATATGAATATACCATCACTTTTTAAATCCATTCTATTATTGATGAACATTTGGCTTGTTACCAGTTTTGTGCTGTTATAGATAATGCTTTATTAACACTCTTGATGATGTGTCTTCCAATGTACAAGTGCACAGATTTGTTCTGGATTTATACTTAAGAATGGAGTCTGGGTCATAGCTTATATGTATATATTCAACATTAGTAGATAATCTCCAATAGTTTTCCAACATACACTTAAAAAACAAATATTCATTTCTACCAGCAGATATGAGAGATACCACTCCTCTACATTGACAACAAACACTGGGTATTGACAGTTTTTAATTTTAGCCATTCAGAGAGAACATTGCTGTGGTATTTTATTGTGGTTTTACGTATTTTTTCATAACTAAGAGGTGAACCACTTCCCAACTTTCTTACATGTTTTCTTTCCATCTTTTCCAAAGTGATTGTTCAAGTCTCACACGGTAGTCTGTCTTTATCTTATTTATCTCATAAGGTAATTCCTTATATATTCTGTATCAGTCCTGGTTCTTTGAGAAACAGATGCTAAGATAAATATGAAAGAGATTTATTGGGGAAAAAATAGTGAAGGAAGGTGCAGGAAGCTACCAGGAATAGTTCATGTCTAACTCCTGTGAAGGAGAGAGTAAGGAGAAAAAAGGAAGGTAGGTTCTAAATTACAATGCAGCTCTAAGAAAATTTTGTCAAGACTGACAGGGAGTCTGAGTTAAAGGTGTGGAGTGGAGATTGCAGGTTGGGGAAGGGAATTTTGAAGAAAGTGAGAAAGGTTGTACATGGTTCTTGAGAGTTGGGAACACGTGTTGATTAAAGTAATATACTAGAATTGCTAAGCAATGTTGATGTGCCTTTTGAAGTCGGTGACACAAATATGAATTAAATCTTTCCTATTTTGTGATTTTCTAGATGCTTTCAGGAAATAGGTCTGGAGGAGGCTTAGAATAAAATTCATCTAGTATTGGAGAATTTCTGGTAAGGCTTAGAGTAAAATTCATCTAGTATTGGAGAATTTCTGGGTACCTGTGGCAATACAGACAAGGGTATTGGAAATGTAAATGGTTACAAATGTAAATTGTTACAAAGTTTGCTGCATATATGAATAAGTATTAAATATGTCTATCCCTCTTACTCAGCAATTCTGTTGTATATGCATGTGGGACTATATCTGTTGGATTAATTCCTAAAAGTGGGATTGTTGGGCTTAGGCAGGAAGGTAAAGTGATGCTGCCTTTTTGGAGAGAAATTTATCAATGAAACTGAGGGGTGGATTTGATTAGGTCTTCCTGCCTTGCTTGCTTTTGGTTGTTTGCTTTTCGTTATTTGTTTTCCTTTTTTTTCCATGAAGCTGAAGGCCCAGGTAGTTGAAAAGAGTACAGGAGTTTATAGAACACTTGCTGGAGTTCCAATTTAGTAGATGTTTTCTACTTTGTAGATAAAGTTCATAGGTCACTGTATCAATGGTTGTTTCAGTTGTTTTTCAGGAACTTGGGTCAGCTTCTGTCCATTTCAAACCAGTTGAGACCACTGACCCTTGAATTGGACCTGCAGAGTATTGGAGTGGTGCCCTTTTGACATCGGAGGCCAAACACCTCCACCTTCAGATTATGTTAATGTTACAATTTTCTGAACATATGTCCTATGAAATGCCCTGAACCCCGGCTATGCCTGCTCAGAGCGAACCTATTACCTCATTTTTCCCCACTGCTAGTCACTTTTCCCTGTGCTTTAGACCAGTCCACTTCCCTAACCCATAAATACCCTTAAGCCTTATTTTTGGGGAGGCAGATTTGAGAGCTGTTCCTCCTGCCTGTTTGCTTGGTAGCTTTGCAAATAAATCTTTTCTCCTTGGCAAAACCTGAATTGCAGTGATTGATTTACTGTAGGTGGGCAGAATGGACCTGGAGCTGTCCAGTAATATCAGCATTAAAAATATGTATGCAATTAACCCAGCAATTCCATATATTTGACTTTGTAATGATTCTACTTGTTTCGTTTTTCTTCCTGCTTTGTTTGGGAGGCGGCCACTGCCCCTTTTAGAATACAAGCTCCAGGCTCCTGGGGGCCAGGTTCATCATATTTGCCATGATATCCCTGGCATTTAGCAAAATATTGTCTTTTATTAGCTTGGGCCTGACTAATACATACTTATTGAATGATTGAAATGGTGGAAGTGTAATTCCAATTCAGATTTTCTGACTGTAGTTCCCTTGATATTTTAGCATGCCACACAGTAGAGGTGTGGATAACAGACAGTGATTTTCTCTCTAATTTTGTAGGAGGGAGATGAAAGAGAGGATGGATGTGAGAGGGCCTAAGACCTATGCCTAGAATGCAAGAGATGCTCAATAAGGGCTGTTGATTTTGTTGTTGTTCAGTCAGTGATTTCCTTAAAAACACTGACCCTTCAATATCAGGTTCTGCAATACCCTGGTTTCCTTTCTTTTGGATAATTTGTGAACTCTCCCTAGAGAGTAGATTAGAAGGACATTTGGTACTTTTAGAAGGAAGGATATGTTATTTCCTTGTGAGACCAAAACTCTATTCACAGGGACTAATTAAATGATGGCATCAATGTTGTTCTCACCCGCGAACAAGGCTCGTTCCAACGCTGCTTCAGCAAGAGATCCTGTGAGAGAAGAATTTGTCTCCCTTGGAGAGACAGAAAGCATACAGTACTAGTCATCCCTATGCTGTCATTTCTACCTTATAAATAATAACTCTTTTCAGTGGAGGGAGAAAAATTTTCTGAGACTGTGCTGATGAGTATTCTTAGCAGAAAGCAGAGCTAACAAGCCAGCTATCCCTTTTCTGAGGCTTTTCTCCTGAATGTTAGTGGCAGTGCTTTTTGACTTGTCAAAGCTCGAGGAGTCCAAGTGGAAGGTGGTGGCTATATTGGGAAGGGCACAGTCTGGGTGATGAGCCACCCAGGTTCTAGCTGTGCCTCTGTCACCCATCACTCATGTAACTTTAGATAAACTGCACTTAATCTTTCTGAGTCTCAGGTCCACCATTTACATGGAAGTGATTGAAAAAGATAGTTTGAAATGTCATAGGATTCTTCAGCAAATAAAAGAGAAATAAGATGTTACTCTTGGAGGACACTGGGTGAAGGGCTCATGAGATTGACTCTGTTATCTATTTTTTGTGACTCTTATGAGCCTATATTATTTCAAAATAAAAAGTTGAAAAAAGAAAATGAAATATAAACTTTTTCAGATGTGCAAAAGCTAAAAGAATTCATCACCAGCACACCTGCTCAAGAAATATTGAAAAAAGTGCTCCAGGCAGAGACAAAAATAATACCTAAACAAAGGAATAAAGAGCACCAGAAATGGTAAATATGTGGGTAAATATTAAAAAAAATAAAAAAGTGAAATGGATGATGGAACAAATTCCCAGTGACTTGTAAATAAATAACCCCCCTTTGGGTTTTTACTTAGTACTATTCTAAGAGACTCTTAGCTTAGCTGAGCTTCTGTAATCAATAGCAACTTCCCAATCTGTGCCTTGCCTCAATGTAAAAAGCAATTTGAATCTCACCAGGAATTTAAAAACATGAAATAATGAAATTTGGGATCATACGCTTGAAGTTGGCCTTGATGACACTTTAAAAACTCCTCCAGGTACACCATTCCATGAAGTTCAAAAGGAATCTGAAGACCTGTGGTCTGTTGGTGTTCTCAGATCCAGTCAATGTAAGTTTTCTATAATGTATTTTAATAATAAAATGCAAGAAAAAGCCAGGCTTGATAGCTCATGCCTGTAATCCTAGCACTTAGGGAGGTCAAGGCAGGCAGATCATGAGGGCAGGAGATCAAGACCATCCTGGCTAATGTGGTGAAACCCCATCTCTACTAAAAATACAAAAAATTAGCTGGGTGTGGTGGCATGTGCCTGTAGTTCCATCTACTCAGGAGGCTGAGGCAGGAGGATCGCTTGAACCTGGGAAGCGGAAGTTGCAGTGAGCTGAGATTGCACCACTGCACTCCAGCCTGGGCAACAGAGCAAGACTCCATCTCAAAAAAAAAAAAAAAAAAAAAAGGCAAGAAAATGTAACCCAAATAAAAATGCAGTGGAATAAATTTACTAGAATTCTTATTATTTTCCACAAAATAATTTTATTTCTCATAGATAATTCAAACAGGAGACTTTCTTACTTTACTAATTTTTAACAAACACTTTATTTGACACTCACAAATTTGAGTCACAGAGATGAATCAGCTTATCATTTATAAATCCATTATTTGGCTACATTGTATACTACTCACACTGCTTACATTTTCTCTACCCCTGTTGTGTTCTGTATGAGGATCAGTGTTAGAGAATTTTCATATTTATACACATATTAGTACCTGCTTAGTTTTGAATGCATACATTTAACTCTTTGCCTCCTTACGCTGTATGAAGAATTTATTGACCAGGATGTTGATGATGGCAATAGAGACTCCATGTATTGAACGTTTATCTGTACAAACGCTTGATATGAATTGTTTTTTATGTCTCTCTGCAGCCTCAGGGTGTTGCTGTACTCTTGTCTTCATTTTACAGATAAGAACATTGAGTCTTGAGAAGTTGTTCATAGTAATACAGCCAATAAAATGGTAGAGGAGGGATTCAAACCCAGATGTGTTTACGTGACAGTATGGTTCCATGAAGCCCACAAACTCTGTGGCAAGACTGCTTGGGTACAGGCCCCAGTTCTGCCCCTTATTCATTGCATCTTTTACTTTCTTACTCTGAAAAATGAGGATATAAACAGTACTCTACTTCATGAGAGTAATGTGAGGATTGAACAAGCTGATGTATGTAAGCGTTTGGATAGTGCTTCGCAAAGCCAAAGTGCTATGTTTTTTTTCGCCATAATGTTCTACCCTGAAAAAGTCCCCATCAGACTTGTCACTTGCAGAAGCTATATTTACCATCTTGCAATAAAGTGCAGAGAGAGAAAAAGGTAGCTGTTTCATGATCAGTATATGAATTTTCTCTCCAGTGTTTCTATATATCTAGGTACCTCTTTTTTCTTCTGCCACTTGATGGTTTTCCTTTAATTCTTATCATACTGAGCATTAAATCTTCAGCAAGTTGGAGGATGCAGCTACTTTAAGAAGATCTATGTTTCCAGGAAAAGGATAGGGTTGGTGGAGATGGTTAGCGACAGTTTTAAAATTTAAGATAGGCACAGGTGTCACAAAAGTGCCAGGGCTTCTAGGTCCTGTTGTTCACTGCATAGAAAGCCAATTACTGAGACAAGGAGTATTCCTGGGGAAAAAGGCTTTAATTCATGTTGGGCTGGAAGACAGATTAGTCTCAAAACCATCTCCTCAACCAACTAAAATTAGAGGTTTATATAGCAGGGAGGAAATGTAACTGTGTGTGGGAAAACAGGAGTTAGGGACAGGTAAGGAAGAGGAGTTGGACAATAAGAAATAGGTGGTTGGTTAGGAAAACAGGGAGGGCTGAGGAAGCAATTATGATGAATGTGGGGTCTGATATCTTATTGTCTGGATGCGGTGATTTGGTGAGTTTTAGTTCTGTGATCCTTTTTGGGATATCCAAGGGTTGATGTTTTGGAGTAAATTCAGATAAGAATTTAAAATGTAAAATTTAAGTTTTAAGACCAGAAGAGCAAGTTTTATGTTTATCCACGACTATATTAGGTCTATTTCACAGACATTTCCTTAGTATCATTAGGGGAATGAAGGGTGAGTCAGGATATTCTGTCATATGAGGTTATGATTGATAACTGGTTAAGACAAGGCATCTGTTCCGTCTGCCCTTGTAGCTTCTTTTATGTAGTTATAGGCAGATAATCATCTAATAGTACGTTTTACTGATGTTCTCTATTTTTTTTTATTTTGTTTTTTACTTTGAGTCCTCCCTGTAGATTGCAGAGGGACTAGTAGTCCTTAACTAAAAGTATTACACCAAGGTCAGAGAAAGCAAAACTCAGAAGTATGCAAAATGTATAAAGCAAAGGGGAGGAGAAAGTTAAGTTGTCTTCCTAGGTATGACGCCGTTAACAGCGTGCGGATGCTGTTATGAGAAAGTAGAGAAGTAGAGAATTTGGTGAGTCTCCAGCCACAACCAAGTCGGTTTCTCCCAATCCTACTTTAGTTTGTTTTACATCAATTTGTATTACCATTGGGAAAACCGACAAAAAGTATAACCAAGCTCATTGCAAACTCCAAGAAGAAAGCTTTAATTCAAAGTATGGACCATACATGCAGAGACTTCAGGAGGTCCTAATTCTTCTTGGTTTTCTCAAGTGCGATCTTATCTGTGCTGAAAGTGATGAGATTTATTCCAGTTTGAATTAGAGAATAAACGTCTGTTAAATGTTCAATCTCAGCAGCCAAGAAAAATGAAAATTTAGATAATTATTATTTTCATCTAATCATTGAGATATGTAGTACCTCGTGATGCTCAAGTTAACAGATATACATATGCTTACAATTTGTGGTCAGCAGATTAAATTTGTATAAGAATTTTGGAACAGAAGTGGGTTAAAAGGGATAAGGGTATGTTAAAGGAAAACTTGCAATGTTTTCCCCCCCATGCAATTCTCCTTGTCATTATAGGCAATACTGCACCTGCATTCTCAGTGAACTTGGAATCTATGGAAATACCACACAATATCACAGAATTTTTCATGCTGGGACTCTCACAGAACTCAGAGGTACAGAGGGTTCTCTTTGTGATCTTTCTGACGATCTATGTGGTCACAGTTTGTGGCAACATGCTCACTGTGGTCACTATCACCTTCAGCCCCACCCTGGCTTCCCCCATGTATTTTTTCCTGGCTAACCTATCTTTTACTGACACCTGTTATTCTTCTTCTATGGCTTCTAAACTCATTGCTGACTCCTTGTATGAGGGGAGAACCATCTCTTATGAGGCCTGCATGGCTCAGCTCTTTGGAGCTCATTTTCTGGGAGGCGTTGAGACCATTCTGCTCACAGTGATGGCCTATGACCGCTATGTGGCCATCTGTAAGTCCCTGCACTATACTACCATCATGACCAGGCATCTCTGTGCCATGCTGGTAGGGGTGGCTTGGCTTGGGGGCTTCCTGCATTCGTTGATTCAGCTCCTCCTGGTCCTTTGGTTACCCTTCTGTGGGCCCAATGTGATCAATCACTTTGTCTGTGACTTGTACCCTTTGCTAGAAATTGCCTGCACCAACACGTATGCCATTGGTCTGCTGGTGGTTGCCAACAGTGGTGTAATCTGCCTGTTGAACTTCCTCATGCTGGCTGCCTCCTACATTGTCATCCTGTACTCCTTGAGGTCCCATAGCGCAGATGGGAGACGCAAAGCCCTCTCCACCTGTGGAGCCCACTTCACTGTTGTTGTTTTATTCTTTGTACCCTGTATATTTACTTACTTGCATCCATTTTCTACTTTATCTATAGACAAAAGCATGGCATTGTTTTATGGTATTCTGACACCTATGTTGAATCCACTCATTTATACCCTGAGAAATGAAGAGGTAAAAAATGCTATGAGAAAGCTCTTTACATGGTAAGAAATTGCAGGTAGATAACGAGTGGTAAAGCAAGAAATAAAAATGACTTTAGTTTTGTAAGTGAAACAAACCAAGGCTTACTTTTTTGTATCATGTATCATTGTATTCCATCTTAAGCATTATTTCATCTTCACTGACTTTTTTTTTCTTTGAGATGGAGTCTCACTTCATCACCCAGGCTGGTGTGTAGGGGCACAATGTTGGCTCATTGCAACCTCTGCCTCCCAGGTTCAAGTGATTCTTGTGCCACAGCCTCCCAAGTAGCTGGGATTACAGGCACCAGTCACCACGGCCAGCTAATTTTTGTATTTTTAGTAGAGATGGAGTTTTTCCATGTTGGTCAGGCTGGTCTTGAACTCCTGGCCTCAAGTGATCTGCCCACCTAGGCCTTCCAAAGTGCTGGGATTGCAGGTGTGAGTCACCATGCCCAGACTTCATTGACTTTTATTGTTTATTATTTTCACTTGAATTGCATAATTTAATTAAAATATGAAATATACGCGGTATGAATGATTATTATTCCTATTTTAGAAATCAAAAACTCTGTTTACTGATGTGGTTAGTCAATTAATCAAGATTATCTAGTTTTGAAATGCCTAAACCAAATTTTGATCCATCATCTAGATCTTTAAGTAGCAATTCATATTGACATCATTTGAGCCTGTGTGATAATTAACTGAGTTGTAGAAACACGAGGCAAAATGTTACTTAACACTAAGCCATATATAGCAGGCTCTTCTGCATCCAGGCCTGGCTTCTGTTTCTTCTTGTCACTCTGTATGACATTAGCAATACTGCTGCTACACTATAGCTGAGAGGTTAGGAGTTTGGCTCTGGAGACACAGCATTCTGAGTTTGACTCTTATTTTCTTTCTTTTTTACAAGTTCCGGGGTACATGTACAGGACATGCAGTTTTGGTATATAGGTAAACATGTGCCATGGTGGTTTGCTGCACCTATCAACCCCTCACCTAGCTATTAAGCCCAGCATGCATTAGCTCTTTTCTCTAGTGCTCTCCCCTCCCAACCCTCCCCTGACAGGCTCTAGTGAGTGTTGTTCCTCTTCCTGTGTCCACCTGTTCTCATTGTTCAGCTTCCACTTATAAGTGAGAGAATTTGCGGTGTTTGGTTTTCTGTTCCTGAGTTAGTTTGCTGAGAATAACGGCTTCCGGCTCCATCCATGTCCCTGCAAAGGACATGATCTTGTTCCTTTTTATGGCTGCATAGTATTGAATCTTATTTTCTATGCTTACTAGTGGCATGACCATGAGTAAAATGATGAGATTTCTATAAACCTCGGATGCCTGTCTTTAAAATAAAAGTAAAGATATTTTAGATTCCATGTATAAGTGAGATCATGTGGTATTTGTCTCTCTGTGTCTGACTTATTTCACTTAGCATAATGTCTTCCAGGTCCATCTACCTTGCTGCAAATGACAGAATTCTTTCTTTTTTAAGGTGTCACGTATATACCTCAATAAAGCTGGCGAAATAAAAGGTAATGATAATACACGTCTGAAAGTGTTATTGGGACAATTATTAATCTCTCCAAAGTTCTTAATTGAGTTTCTGGCACATGGTAAACTGTCAACATGCTTATTTGATATTGCCATGTCTCCTTCAACCCTTTCCTAACCTTCTATAAAGAAATTGCTTTCTTTTGTTTTTCTGTCTCTTTTAGGCTTGAAATACATGCTGCCTTTAAAGTAATTTTTTTTGTCAAGTAATACAACATGGCATATATTTTTATTTTTCCTAAGCCTTCTCATTTCAAACTCTGGAATCTAAAAAGTAGGTCTGTTTTCATTCCATCTTTTTCCTGGTTTTACAAACTCTCACCATATCCCTTCCAAAGCTTCACCTTTTAAGATTGCAGGCTCCCATAATTTATATTAAACTTACCCTTGGTTTGACAAATAGTCTGTAATTCCTCATATTACAACATATTCCCTTTTTACACTAAGCAAAAACAAACTAGAAATTCATATGAAAAGAAATTTCTCTTTTATAAGAAGAAATACTCAAAATTAATCTCCAAGAGGCCATCATCCTCAGTGAACTAGCACAGGAATGGAAAAACAAAACTGCACATTCTTACTTAAAAATGGGAGCTAAACACTCAATACACATGGCCACAAAAGAGGGGACAACAGACACCAGGGCCTAGTAGAGGGTGGAAGGCGGGTGAGGATCAAAAAACCACCTATTGGGTATTATGCTATGCTTATTACCTGGGCGACAAAATAATCTGTACACCAAACCCCATGACACCTATTTAACAAACCTGCAAATGTACCCCTGAATCTAAAATAAAAGTCAAAAAAGTCACAAAAAGCGCAAAATTAGTCTCCAAGAAATTAGTTTCCACCACATTTAGGAGATTATCAGGAAATATTTCTTGTCTTATCCCCATAACTATGTCCAATAAAAATGACAATTGCAGAATTTTTAGCCAAAGAAGTATTGCCTTTCACTTTGTCAAATTTTGGGGAGCTAATTAAGAATAGCTAGCTATAACTGAGACCTTGAATTCTGTACCCATTCATTTCTGCTGTTAGATGATAAAAATATTATTTAGTTAACTAAGAAATATGAAATCATGATGAAGATCACTAAAAAATAGCCTGTCATTTGACCAGCTTGCTATGATTTTATCTCAAAAGGCTTTTTAGAAAAGCAAACTTATTTTAGTTGTAATTTAAAGGTACCTTGATTTTCAGTATTAAAATATCAAATAGCAAAAGGACTAATATTAGTGCACCCCTATTTTTATTGTCCAAATTATGAAGAACAACATCCCCATTAACTTATAAATATTGTTTATTTTTGAAAAATTTCAACTTGCTAGATTAAATACATGGGTAAATATTCTGAGTCGTTTTCTAGTAATGAAAATTATTACTAATCTTGTTTACAAAGGTAGTTGTATCATTTATTTTAGAGACCCTATAAAATGTCTTTCCTTCATAATCCATATTTGTTTTAGAAAATTTAGAAAATAAGAAAATAAAGATGGTCAACATACATCCTCCAACACATGTATAAATCCACCTATAAGCCCGTTAGAGATAATCACTATCAACATTTTGGTAGATATTCTTCTAGTCCTCATCATCTTTTTCTTCTTCTTTTCCTCCCCCTCTTTCTCCTCTTCCTCCCTTTTCGTCTCTATTTCCCACTCCCTCTATATACAGTATATCATATGATATGTATATGACATAAATATATGTGATATGTTATATATGGGATATTTTATTTCCATACCGATTTGTTTAATCTGATTTTCATATTTCAATTTGTGCCTGTAATATATATCTGCATAATGTGAATTTTTTCTGTGACATCAGTATGGATGACTGTTAATATTTATTGCATAGCTTTACTAAATTTATTTAACTGAACCCCTATTGATGAATTTAGATTGGTTCTAGTTTTTGCTATTATAAAGAACATTGCAACAAATATTCTTTTAACCAAATATTTTTACACATCTAAGAGTGCATCTTTAGGGAAAAAAAACCTAGTAGAGTCAGAGTTAGGAACAAAAATAGAAAAGAACATTCTCATTCTAGAGGAATAAGCTCTTTCATAAGTTAGAAGCAAGAAGACACAGTAGGGTAGTCATCAGTTACGGGGTATTTTGGAAGCAAGAGTCAAATCTTGGCATGTAAATGATTTCACAGTGTGGTTAATGCAACAATAGTGTATGAACCAGGTATAGGAGGTGAGTAAAAGGTGTTCAACACTGTTTGAGTGGATCAAGGAGTATTACATGTAAGAGGCTATATTTCACTAGATTTTGAAGTATGAGTAAAAGGAGTCAGATGAGTCAACTAAAAATGTGAGGAATGAAAAGTGAATTACAGTCACAGAAACGGCATGTGCTTTCAGGATACAGTGTATTGGCCTCTGTCCTGTAAGAAAATGTTAAGCCACTTGAAGCTTTTAACATTAAATTAGGTTTCTACTTTACATGAGTATGAAAATAAATTCCAGATGAAAAAAATCCTAAACTCAAACATTTGTTTTTAAAAATTAATAGAACATATTATTTGAGACTATATTCATGATCTAGGCCAGAGAAAGCTTTCTGAAATGAAAGATAAAATTTGTATCAATAAATTTGGCCATGTAATAAATAAATTGCTTTTGAATGATAAGAAGACATCATAAACAAAGTCAAAAGATCAGTCACTGCCTGGGAGAAGGTATTTGCAACATGTATAGTAGCCAAAGAATCAGAATATAAAAAGCACTGCTACAGTATAAGAAGAAAAAGTTAAATAACCAATAGACAAATAGGTAAATGTATAAACAAAAAATTTACTGTTTATACAAACATTTTAAAGATGCTCAAATTTGGTGATAATCAGGGAAATGCCAATTATAGTAACAATAAGAATCAATTTTTGGGCCGGGTGTGGTGGCTAATGCCTGTAATCCCAGCACTTTGGGAGGCTGAGGCGGGTGGATCATGAGGTCTGGAGTTCAAGACCAGCCTGACCATCATGGTGAAACCCCTTCTCTACTAAAAATATAAAAAGTAGCCGGTTGTGGTGGCTTGTGCTTGTAGTCTCAGCTACTCAGGAGGCTGAGACAGGAGAATCGCTTGAACATGGGAGGTGGAGGTTGCAGCGAGCCGAGATTGAGCCACTGCACTCCAGCCTGGGCGACGGGGCGAGATTTTTGTCTCAAGAAAAAAAACAAACAAAAAAAGAATCCATTTTCACATATTATCTTGGCAAAGACTAAAACACTTGACAATATCAAGTGTGGCCAGAGATGGGAAGTGGCAGCTCTGTCATACACTGATGGTGGCACAGTCAGCATGGAAAGCTCTTTGATGGTATTTGTTAAAAATAAGTACAAACCATTTGATTAACTCATAGGTATCTATTTAGAGAACACCTAATCTAGGTATTTCTACTTAACACCTACGAATTTCATGAATTCACACATGGAAACATGTACAAGGATTTTCACCATAGAATTGTTTGTAATAAAACATGGAAGTAATCAACTAGGGGACTGCTTACTCAACCATGGTGTACAATGGGTTACTCTACAGCAGTTAAAAGAAATGAATTGTATTTTTGTTAATACAGATCAATCTGAAAAACAGTGTTGAGTGCAAAGTAAGTTGAAAATGATGCGTCTAGTGTAACATTAATAGAAAAAACCACTGAACACCAATATTTTCTTTGTGTGTGCATGTGTGAGTATGTATTTGTGTGTACGAAGGCAGATAATAGCATTTTTTTTTTTGTCATGAGAAGTAGAAAAGCAGAGGGGTCTTTTACTTCTACTTTTTATATCCTAATTTAATAAGCACAATATATCAGTACATGACCTTGTGTATTAAAAATGGAAAGAAAACCCATAAAACAGTTATGTTAGATTTAAAAGTAGTTGTTTATTGACTATAAGAAAACAGCACTTGTTTTTTCTCTTCTTTGTATTTTTATGTATTTTTTAAACCTAAAAATAAGACATCTTAGATTTTTCTTTTTTTTTTTGAAATGGAGTCTGGCTCTTGCCCAGGCTGGAGTGCAGTGGCGTGATCTCGGCTCACTGCAACCTCCATCTCCCAGATTCAAGTGATTCTCCTGCCTCAGCCTCTCGAGTAGCTGGGACTACAGGCACACGCCACCACACCTGGCTAATGTTTTGGTATTTTTAGTAGAGATGGGATTTCACTGTGTTGGCCAGGATTCTCTCGATCTGCTAACCTCATGATCTGCCCGCCTTGGCCTCCCAAAGTGCTGGGATTACAAACGTGAGCAACCAACACGCCCAGGCTAGATTTTTCTTTAGATGAAGTCAAAATAAAGATATTGTGCTGGTGTCCCTCTCCTGGTCCCATGGATTCCCTATGCCCTTACTTACACTGCCAATTACTCTGACTTATCCTCCTATTCAAGATCAGTCTTTCCATTGGTCCCTATGACCCCGTCCCATGACATTACCTCCAAGACCTCTTCACTTCCCAATTATTGTTTTTTTTTTGTCATAACTTCAGCTTAATTTGTACACTTGGTTAAGCCTCTGCTAACCTAAAAGGTGGAAACTACACTCTAGAACTAAATTATTTATTTGTTCAGCTTACAAGTAATCTTAGGCAAATAAATTTATCTGATGCTCAGTTTCCTCATCTATAAATAGACATTTTATTCCTTAGGTCGTGCCTTTGTAAAAGGAAAGTGTGTAAGAAGAACACAGTGTTGGGCAGGTGATAGTGTTACCCGGGGAAGGGAGGCACTCACTGTTCCCGGATCAGATGTGTTCATTTCCAGGTCTTCGGGCTCTCGCTGATCCAATAATGGGGAGGAGACCCCGGAGGCCATGATATCCTTCAAGTAAATATCGGACCCAAAGAGTTTTGCAGAAAAGCGATTTATTAGGCAGAGATTGAGAGAGAGAAAGAGAAGTAGGGAGAGAGAGAGGAAACTCCTTCTACGTTGTGGGAAGGGATCCAGCAGTGGAGTCGGCACGTGTGAGGGGCAGGGGGTCTTTTAATCTGGGAGTTACTCCCGCCCATTCAAGTTCGTCCAATGAGAGGAGTCCTTCTTAACTTCCTCTGGAGCGATTGATTTGTTGACTTTGACATCTGATTGGTTGTTGGACCCACAGTCCTCCCATAGCTTTTCGCAGGCTTTCTAAAGAAAAGCAGCTCATGGGGCAGTCTACTTCCTGTGGCTGGAAAGTTAGGCGAAGACCGCTAAGCTCCCGGAGAGGGACGTGAAAGAAGGCAGGTCAGGCATGTCGCTGGAAAGTTCTTGCCTTTGAAACCATGCGCTTGTCGACCCGGGGAGAGAAGTTAACACATTCCCTCAATAGGAGCCTGATAAATGTGAGTTTCCTTCCTTGCCAGAGAAAAGGGTAACAGAAGAATAAAGGTGAGAAATAATGTAATCCTCTGAATTTTAAGTACTGTGGAAAATATACTGGTCAAGTAAAAAGAGAAGACCTGCGTTTGAGATTTTTAGTCTGCAACTGATTGCTAGGCGGCCACTGGCAAGCTATTTTAAAAATCATTTTTTTCTCACTTCTCTTGAATCCGTTTCCCTTAAGTGGAATTTTGTTTTAATAAACAACAACAAAATGAATGCATACTCATATAAAAATATTTGCTAATTTTTTCTTTTGTTATTTATCAGAGGAAAGTATCACTGTGTAAGTTATAGGCTGTTCCTTCATGTACAGAGTGGTGCAGGTGGAGAAAAAGTTAATTTCAAAGAAGTGTCCTGATATGTGTGAATCAAAACATTCATGGAGTTATTATATATTACTGACAAGTCACTAGCTGGTTCTTTGCAGACACATTTTCAGCCTGGTCTGTCTTTGAAAACTAGTTCACCTGCAAATTAGTTCAAAAAGTGATATGCACAATAAAATTTATTAAAAAAAAGGTCAAAGAGTTTCAAGAAAACAATTTCAATGTAAATGTAAGAAATTTAAGACAAATTAACTTGTTTATTTACATTAAGTGGAAGCAGAATAGAATTTGGCAAAGCACGAGGGTTTGGGTTGGACAGGCTTAGACCCGAATTCTATCTAAGCCAAATTTTAGCTACTTACCTTTGAACACTGTAATTAACCTTTCTGTCTCTTGGTTTCTTAATTTATGAAATGGGAATATCAAGCTTATTGTGTTTATTGGGCTGCAATGAGAATTATCAACAAATAATAGAATATAAAATACTTTGCACATAGTAAACACTCAAAAATAACCATCATAATTTTAAATACTATATCATTGTTTTGTTGGTACTCACACCTTTCTGTGAGTAGGGTCACAATCTTGTTCAAATAATGAAACATTTTAGAGGTAAATTCTTTGCTTTTAAGGCTTAAAAAAAGTAAGCACAGACTGGGCATGGTGGCTCAGGCCTGTAATCCCAGCACTTTGGGAGGCAGAGGCGGGTGGATCACAAGGTCAGGAGCTCAAGACCAGCCTGGCCAAGTTGGTGAAACCCCATCTCTACTAAAAATACAAAAATTAGCCAGGCATGGTGGCATGTGCCTGTAATCCCAGCTACTCGGGAGGCTGAGGCAGAGAATTGCTTGAACCCAGGAGATGGAGGCTGTAGTGAGCCGAGATAGCAACCTTGCACAGCCTGGGCTACAGAGCAAGAGTCTGTCTCAAAAAAAAAAAAAAAGTAAGCACAGAAATAACAAGGTCACAGATTTGCTGCCTTTACGGTGGAAGTCAAAGGATACAAAATTTCAGTTAGATAGGAATAAGTTCAAAAAATCTGTTGTACAGCATGGTGACTATAGTAAATAACAATATCTGTATCCTTAAAAAATGCTAAGAGGGTAGATTTTAAGTATTTTCATCACAAAAAGATAACTATGTGAGCTAATGCATATGTTAATTAGCTTGATTTAACCATTCTGATGCAGGCAAACCCCCAAATTGGGGCTTTGACCAGCTGCATGATGGGTGGAGTTGTGACTGGTGCTTGGAACACAAGTCCTGCTGATTTACCTCATCCCCCCCTCAGAGATTACATACTCCTTAAAGAGTTGCAGAAGGGTGGAAGTCCTTGAACTTGCAGTTCAGCTAACCCTGCCTTGTTAACATAAGAACAACAGGTGTGGTTTATTACTGCACATCCTTCTCCTCGTCATGTTACTTGTCTGTGTGTTTGTGAAACAACAGCTTTAAATCTTCTCGGGGTTCACAAGTGTAGGTGGTGGTGTTCTTCTCTTGCAGCTGCAGGGACTGATGAGAAAATAGGTTTAATGCTATCCAGGTGTACCCAACTAGTGACTCCCTGAAGTTTCATAGCAGCAGGGGAGGGGAGTATTTAACAACACCTGATAGGGGGCCTTCCATTTTGGTTGTAATAGATCCTTCGGGGAGCCTTCTTTCCAAGTTTTTAGTAAGACTAAGTCTCCAGATTAAAGAGGGGAGTATTCTTTTCCTTTGGGGGAAAGAGAAATACTTTATTTCCATATTCTTGAAAGGCCTTTTGAAACTTGCCTAAGTTGATAATAGGAGTGAGCAAGTATTCTAGCTGTCTCCTCATCAAACAGGAAATCTGAAGTTAAAAAGGGCCTCCCATAGGTTATTTATTTTTAAGGTAGAGTCTTGCTCTGTCACCAGGCACCAGTCTGGAGTGCAGTGGCGCAATCTTGGCTCACTGCAATCTCTGCCTCCTGGGTTCAAGCAGTTCTCCTGCCTCAGCCTCCCGAGTAGCTGGGACTACAGCTGTGCGCCACCACGTCCAGCTAATTTTTGTATTTTTTAGTAGAGACAGCGTTTCACCATGTTGGCCAGGATGGTCTCCATCTCTTGACCTCATGATCTGCCCGCCTCGGCCTCCCAAAGTACTGGGGTTATAGGCTTGAGCCACTGTGCCTGTCCTCCATAGGTTATTTCAAATGGACTACGTTTTAGAGTACTCCTGGAGCCGTCCTTATGCACAAGAGGGCTATGGATTGGAGAAAAACTCAGGCCTCCGAGGTCTCCCAACAGTTTTGCTAATGTCTTTTTAAAAACATGGTTGGCTCTTTCTACCTTATCAAAGGATTGAAGCCTCCAGGAGGAATGAAGATGACAGGTAATCCCCAAGGCTGAGGAAACCTGCGGGGTCACCTTAGCTACGAAGGAGGGTCCATTACCACTTTGCAAGCTTTTTGGTAATCCAAACCTTGGGATGAAATTCTTTAAGTAAGAATTTGGACCCTTCCAATACTTTTTCTGTCCTTGCGGGAAAAGCTTCTATCCATCTGGTGAAAGCGGCTATAAGTACTAGCAAATATTATAGTCCTCTGTAAGGTGGTCTGAGTGAAATCTATTTGCCAGTCTTCCCCAGGGTATGTTCCTTGATGTTATAAAGGTTTGAGTCGGTGGCTTGCTGGGTTATGGGTTATGGAAGAGTCTCTTCTCCAAGAATATTTGGGAAACCAGTTTGAAGAGGGATTTCCATCCCAAATGTGAGGAGTTATGAAAATGCTTAATGGGCCGGTGCAGTGACTCATGCCTGTAATCTCAGCACTTTGGGGGGCTGAGGTGGGTGGATCACCTGACGTCAGGGGTTCGAGACCAGCCTGAGCAACATGGTGAAACCCCCGTCTCTACTAAAAATACAAAATTAGTTGAGCATGGTGGCGTGTGCCTGTAGTCCCAGCTATTTGGGAGGCTGAGGCAGGAGAATCAGTTGAATCTGGGAGGTGGAGGCTGCAGTGAGCCAAGATTGCGCCACTGCACTCCAGCCTGGGCAACCAAAGCAAAACCAAAGAAATGAAAAAAAGAAAATGTTTAATGATTTTCCATTGCTTAGCCTTGGGGAGAAAGTTTATTGTTTTCTAGCAACTACCATGAGGGATGCTTTTGTGAGCCTTTCTGTTCTGTTCATTTAATTTCCTCAGGTGTATAGTATGGTTCTGCTGACATGGGTGGAGTATCAGGCATTAGTGCAGTGGCCAGTGGTCCTGATCTTCCTGTAGCAGTGGTCTTGGCAGCTCTGTCTGCCAGAGCATTTCCTCTAACAACAGACATGTCTCCCTTTTTGTGTACCCTACAATGAATAACTGCTGTTTCTTTTGGGAGTTGGACAGTTTCTAAAAGTTCCAAGATCTCACAGTGATGTTTTATGGGGAGCCCCCTTAGCTGTTAATAGCCCTCTTTCTTTCTACAAGGCAGCATGAGCATGGAGAATCAGGAACCCATATTTAGAATCAGTAATATATTGACTCTTAAGTCTTTTTCCAGTTGGAGGGCTCTGATTAGAGCAATTAATTCCACTTTTTGAGCAGAAGTCTGGGGCGGTAACGCTTTGGCCTTAGTAACTTCTTATTGGCTAACCATAGCATTACCTGCCTTCTTTACAACTCCCTTATGAGTAAAGCTACCCCTGTCTACAGGCCCCAAAACAGCAAAGCTATCAGGGGCTCATCTTTAAGGTCAGATCTGCTAGAGTAGGTCTGTTCCATGGTTTTCACATAGGAGTAGATGAATTGGGGATCTGTTTCTTGGGATGTGGAGTCTGGAAACAGGGTAGCAGGGTTTAAAACTTAACATACCTTAGGGGTAACATCTGGGGGTGTCAAGCAGCAGGGCCTGATATTTAAGTAACTGGTCCCCTATTAGCCATCGATGTCCTTTGCTTCTAGAACCTCCTGTACTTGATGGGGAGGTCATAACATCTAACTGGTGCTCCAAGGTAAACCTACTGGCTTCTTCTGCCAATAAAGTGGTGGTGGCCATAGCTCGCAAGAATGCTGGCCATTCAGCTACCACCTGTTCCAGCTGTTTAGAGAAGCCACTGGTCTAGGATTATTCCTGAGACTTTGAGTTAGAGCACCCAAAGTTGTCCCTTGTTTTTCAGCCACATAGAGAGTGAAAGTTTTTTCTAAGTTTGGCAGTCCCAAAGCAGGTGCTGTGCCCATCTCTTCTTTTAAGGTTAGAAATGCCTGTTGGCAGGTTCCATCCCAGTTCAAAGGCTCATGATCATTCCCTTTTAGAGCTTCATAGAGTGGTTTTGCCATGAGCCCAAACCCAGGAATGCAAATCCAGCATAATCCAGTCATTTCCGCAAAGGTTCTTAATATTTCTTAGTCTGCAGGGGCTGGAGTGCCAGGATGGTCTCTCTTTGTTTCTGGGCTACAGTCCTTGTCCCAGAAGGGATCATGTAGTCCAAGTATTTAACATTTTGAACAGAAATCTGGGCCTTGTGGTTGGGGAAGGGATACCCAATATCCTTGTTTTCTCCCCAGATTAAGGACCTGAACTGTATTTTTATGAGTATTCCCTCGTAGGGCTGGAAATTAATAGGTTATCTATATATTATAAAATGAATCCATTCTTTATAATTCCCTTAATTCTTTTGCCAATGCATTCCCAAAGAGATGAGGACTTTCCCTAAGACCTTGAGGGGAAGACAGTCCAGGTAAACTAAGATATAGCATGAGGGTCTGGATCAGTCCATTCAAAAGCAAAATATACTGTGAGTCTGGGCATAAAGGTATGAAAAAGAAAGCATCGTTTAAATCTACCACTGTGAACCAATTAGCATCTTCAGGGATTTGGGTCAATATTGTGTAAGGGTTAGGAACTATTGGGTAGACAGGGACTACTGCCTCATTAACTGTCCTCAGGTCTTAAATCTGTATTCCCCATTTTCTTTTTTTTGCAGACAGGATGGGGGTGGTGCATGGAGACTGCCAGGGTTGTTGTAGTCTATACTTTAGAAACTTCGCTATCAGGGGTTGTATGCCTGATTGCGCTTCAGGTCCCAAGGATATTGTTTCTTCCATGGGTAACCAGCTTTGGGCTTCAAGGTAACCTGGACTGGGGGTACATTAACAGCTTAACCAGCAACTTCTATTTCCCAGAGGGGTCTACTTGAGAAGTAACATGCAGTGGAAGGGAGATCTCTTATGTATCTATCGGTATTAACGTATGTACTTAGATCCAGGAGCAGTGCCCCTGCCTGGCCTATTGCCTTATCATAAGGCTCCTCAAATTGAACTGTGGCCTGTCATGGGGAATGTAAGTTTCTTCCCAGTAAAGTGATAGGGCACTCAGGTTTAAAACCAATGGTCCCGCGCATTGCAACTGAGGCAGTGGGTGAATCTCCTAATTCTTGGATATCAATCTCTGTTATGGTATAAAAGCAGGAAGACATTGGCCCTGAGAAATGGGTCAGAACTTAGAAAGAAGCTCCCATATTCAGTAAGAACTTGGTCTTCTTGCCTGCCATATCAAGGGTTATCCAAGGCTTCTCTGTGGAGATGCCAAATCGTCCAGTGGGAACCATGGACGACTTCGGGCCCCCTCCATCCTTTGTTCTCTCAGCCATTATGAGTGTGGGTGGCCAAAGCTTTCTCCAGAGCCTGAGGAAATCCCTTTCCCAGTGGCCCTTTTGCTTACAGAAAACAAGGGGACAGCAGGGGACAGCAAGTCAGGGACTCTCACCTGGGCATCCCAGAGGCTGATTTCATGACACTTTCTCAGAATGGGTAACCCTGAGGAGGCACGGTTTAAGACAGCCATTAACAACTGTGCAAATTTGCTTAAAAAAAATTTTTTTTTAATTTTTGAAAAAAATTTAACAGTTAAAAAAAAGATTTTTTTTTCACTTCCTCTGCCTTGTACCTATTGTTGCAAACTCCAAAGGCCATGCTTAAGAGTTGGCCCTTGGGTGTTTGAGGTCCCATTTCTGCCTTTTGTAGTTTCCTCCTAAGTCAAGGGCAGATCAAGTAATAAAACAGATACCTAGGGGAACTTGCCCTTCCCAGGAGTCTGGGTTTGCATTAGTATATTTCCTGAGTGTCTCAGCCATACTGTCCTGAAACAGAGCAGGATGTTCTTCCTTCCCCAAAGTTACTTCTCTAACCTTGTCATAATTAACTGGTTTAATCACACACTTTTCCATACCTTCTATTAAATAAGTTACCATGTGATTTCTGCCTTTGAAATCTTGGGAAGCTCTCTGGCAATGCCACTGAGGGTTCAGGTCTGGAACTGCATCTCCCTCCACGTGATAAATGGCATGGCTTCTGTTACAAGCAGCTACTCCATCTGCATATTCATGGGCGGTACCCAGAATCCTTTGTTTCTCTCTTATGGTACAGCAGGTGGACTATAATAGTTGCAGATCTTGCCAAGATAAGTCAGAGTATATGGTCAACTTTACAAACTGCTCTATAAACTTCCCTGGGTCCTCCAAAAATGAGCCAAATTTTTCCTTGCGTAAAGTCAAATCAGTCACATGTACTCTGATTGTTCCCCTATCTCTGTCAGCTACCTCTTGCAATGGACACAGGTTCAATTTTAGGGGGTGATATTGGGCCTCACTCCTGGTGGTACTGTTGAGCTCATTTCCTCAAGCAGCAGGAGGTATAGGCTAGGCCTCATTGGCTGAAGGGGAGGGATGTCTGATGATCTTAGAGTGGAATCCTGCACTGGAGAACTAGTGGGATTCCCCCAAGAATTGGGGAACTGAGGAGGCTCCAGGGGGCATGTGGTCCTCCTAGGGGGGAGCAGCTAGGAGGGGATCATCTAGGAAGTGCAGCTTCTTGTTATTTGGAAGTAACATGAGCCAGACACATCCTACAGCTCTCCCTTAAGTGAGGGTCCTGGTAAAGGCCTGTAAACACCCTTACATAAGGGACCTCTCTCCATTTTCCTTCCTTTTCACAGAATAAGTCCAATTGTAAAATCATATTGTAATGTAAAGACCATTTTTAGGCCAAATTTCTTGGTCTTCCAATTTCTATTGGACCCAAATTGTGTTGCAGTAGGAAATGAATTTCTTTCTCTTGAAGCTGTCTAATTTGGATTTGCTCCAATTGCCCAAAAGGCATCCTAGTGGTGAGTCTTTCAGGATTCTCACCATTGTCCCTGAGTCTAATGAGCATCTCTACGGAAGTTTTTCTAAGTCTAGTGAGAGCCCAGTTATCTTCCTTTTCAAATTCTCACCTTTTTTCCTTAAGAAAGGTCAGTAGGGAAATTGCCAGTAGTTCGGGGAAAGAGGGTGTAAGTACAGTTAGCAGGGTGTGATGAAAGTGAATTATGAGACATGAGCAGGCAGTGGAGTGGTGAGTGTGTCCACTGGCAAATGAAATACAAGAAAAGAGGTGTTCTAATAAAGTATAGAAGGAGAGGTGAAAATGGGGTGACAGTAAAAAAGAATTCATGTCCTACCGTTGTTTGCACGTATTTATAAAATAGGCAGTCATAGGAAATGATGACAATGCATTTATTTTCAAAAAGGCGTCGTATGTGAGATGCGACCTGATATCATGTCCTGAGAACACAGAAAATATCTGTATCAGTAATATGTAACTCTATGGGTTAGAAATATCCTGAAAACGTGTTTCTGAGCTCTCCCACAGGAACCACAGGCTCAGTACAGAGACTGATCTTTTGGTCCCTGACACTGACTCTCCTTTCTCCTTCTTTCAGAGGACCAAACCGGGATGAGATCTGTCATTCATCAGAGCTTTTCAACTTAGTTCTGCTCAGGCATCTCACAGTAGCTCCCACCAGCTCCCTCATTTGTAACTGCAGAGTCATTTAAGAGTATTTTCATCTCTGAAGAGAAAGTAGGTGACGGGATAGCCTTTAATTTCCAAAGACCTGGTCCCTGGCTCCAGTGAGCGTCCTAGGTGAGAAAACAACCTACTGTTGTGCTGTCTGTATGTGTAACTGGATAGTATTAATGATAGATTTTGAAATGCAGTGGTCTGAGACAGACATTGAATCCTGCTGTGACCAGGAGGACTGAAGAAGGGTAGCGATGTTCTTGTCAACCTTTCTCAGGAACTACAGTCTGCGGCACACCTTAGTCCCTGGAGCCACCCCTGAGGGGTATTCAGTGTTGGAGCAGTTTTCACAACTTTTCAGCTGACTCACTGTTTCAATTTAAATCGTTTAATTATTATTGAAAAAAACATGCAATGCTATTTTCCTTTTACTGATGAAGAAACAGGTAGAGAGATGAAACAATTTGCCTACATTTATAAGGCTAATTAATGCTGGAAACCAGGTGAGAAATCAGGTCTGTTTGATCCAAGGCTCTTAATCCCTAACTTCAAAGCATCTGACTATATCTGAATCTTTTAGCATTTCATTACATTCATGGCATGGACTCTTTTCTATCATCTAGATTTGTGATCATTGTCATCCAGTTTCATGACACAAACTTATTTCTACATCACTGGCAATTTCCTATTATAGCTGTTTTTTTTTTTTTTTTTACAGAGCTTTCTTTTCCTTTGCTGGCATCTAAACCCAGATTTTAATATACAAATTTATTTTTGCCTTAACTTTATTGTTACTTTTATCAGTTATATTTATCAATCATATTTCTTTTGCTCCAGCCAATAATACTTTCAATTCTTGCTGGATGCAGTGGCTCACACCTGTAATCCAGGCACTTTGTAAGACTGAGGTGAGCTGATTACCTGAGTTCGGGAGTTTGAGACCAGCCTGGCCAACACGGTGAAACGCTGTCTTTACTAAAAATACAAAATTAGCTGAGTGTGATGGCGTGGGCTTGTAATCCCAGCTACTTGGGAGGCTGAGGCACAAGAATTGCTTGAACCCAGGAGGTGGAGGTGGCAGTGAGCTGAGATCGTGCCACAGTACTCCAGCCTGGGAGACAGAGGGAGACTCTGTCTCAAACAAAAACAAACAACTTTCAATTCTTTTTGTAGATAATTGTATACTACAGGGAGTGGAGATATAATTTTTTAAAAGTAAGTTTTTGGTTGGGTGCAGTGGCTCATGCCTGTAATCCCAGCACTTTGGGAGGCTGAGGCGGGCAGATCACCTGAGGTCAGGAGTTTGAGACCAGCCTGGCCAACATGGAGAAACCTGTCTCTACTAAAAATACAAAAATTAGCCCAGCATGGTGGTGGGCGCCTGCAATCCTAGCTACTCGGGAGGCTGAGGCAGGGAGAATTGCTTGAACCCGGGCGGTGGAGGTTGCAGTGAGCAGAGATTGTGCCATTGCCCTCCAGCCTGGGCAACAGAGCAAGACTCTGTCTCAAAAAAAAAAAAAAAAAAAAAGTTAAGCTTTCATGAAAATGCTCTGTTTTTAGTCCTTTCGTATATAGTTGTTCATCCTCTTGTAAAATAAAACTTCATTCTAGCTGTAGTGCTGGGTATGAAAGGTGTCGAGAATGTTGCTGTTGATCTGTTTCATACCCACAAGCAGGACAACAATATACATTTTGTGAGCCCTTGAAACTTTTGCCCTTGTGAGTCCTTTCCTCCATAAATAGTACTGAAAATTATATTTTATGGCCGGGCATGGGCATGGTGGCTCATGCTTGTAATCTCAGCACTTTGAAAGGCCTAGGCGGGTGGATCATGAGTTCAAGAGATTGAGACCATCCCGGCTAATTCAGTGAAACCTCATGTCTACTAAAAATACAAAAAAAAATTAGCTGGGCATGGTGGCACACACCTGTAGTCCCAGCTACTTGAGAGGCTGATGCAGGAGAATAGCTTGAATCTGGGAGGTGGGGGTTGTGGTGAACTGAAATCGCTCCATTGCACTCTAGCCTGAGGAACAAGAGTGAAATGCTGTCTTAAAAAAAAAATTATATTTTATGAGTGTATTGGCATAAAGATAAATATAATCCAGTTGGACTTAGATTATATTCATTTCTTCTTCTTTTAAAGAAATTAAGCATTTCAGGGCCCCTAAAATATCATGGGCTGTTGGGACTACTACTGTCCCTTAATGAATATGTCAGCCCAGCTTACTATATGTGCTTCTAATAAAAATCGATGGAGACAAGACAATTGACTGTTCCAAGTTTAATCAATCAAGAATTAGAATAAATCTCTCTGAAATATCACCAGATATTCTTGCCTAAATGTTTATATCACACGACTTATTTATCATCAGTTTTCATTATTTGCTTCCAGAGTTGCTTAATGACATTTTTCACTTCTTCATTTCTGAGCGTGTAGATTAAAGGGTTCAACATAGGTGTAAGTAGGGTGCAAAACACAGTCGCAGCTTTGTCAGTGGGGAAGGAGGTGAGAGGTCTTAGATACAGGTAGGAACAAGGGACAAAGAATAAGATGACAACGATGATATGAGAGGCACATGTAGACAGAGCTTTGCGACGCCCTTCAGAGCTGTGAGTCCTCAGGGAGCACAGGATGATGACATAGGAAGCAACCAGCATGGAAAAAATGAGGAAACACAGTGACCCACTGTTGGCAGCAATCAGAGGCCCTAAGGTGTGAGTGTCTGTGCAGGCCAGCTCCAGAAGAGGTACTAAATCACACATAAAGTGGTCAATGACATTAGGGCCACAGAATGGTAACTGGGCTATGAACAAAACCTGGATGCCTCCATGCACAAATCCCAGAATCCCAGCCACCCCCAGCAAGAATCCACACGTAGGTCGGCTCATGATGGTTGCATAGTGCAAGGGCTTACAGATGGCCACATAGCGGTCATAGGCCATGACACTTAATAAGATGATCTCAGCTGCCGCAAAGAAATGTTCTGTGAAGAGCTGAGTCATGCAGCCATTGAAGGATATGGTGTTCTTTTCAGAGATCAAGTCAAAGATCATTTTGGGGGCTATGGAAGAAGAGTAGAGACTATCTATAACGGATAAATAGGATAGGAAAAAGTACATGGGAGAACCCAGGGCTGGGCTGATGAGGATGATCACTGAGATGAGCAGGTTACCTGCCAATGTGATCAAGTAGGTGATTAAAAACATAACAAACAAGAATTTCTGCAGTTCTGGATTGTGAGTGAGGCCCAGCAGGATGAATTCTGTTACATTGTTCATCTTCATAGATGTAGCTCAGGTTGTGGGTATATGGCCTATCTGAAAAAAAAATAGTATTTCTGAATGATGGTATTTTAAATTCAGTACCAAAATATTTCATTACCTCTTTAGTCTTGGTTTTTGGGGGTGATGGAGCTACATTGCCACTCATGTCTGCTGTTTTGCAGAGAGTTGTAAAGAAGAACGGAAGATTAGATTTCTCCTAATTCATAGTAATGAAATAGTGACAATATCTTACAAGTACCACAATAAAACAAGGTCTTGTTGCAAATGTTGACTTCCAAACTTCCTTTCTGGCACTAAAGTTTCACATATGTCTTTCTTCATTTTTGGGGAGGAGAAATCTTATCAATAACAATTGTTTTGAAATCATACTTTTTATTGTTATGGTTATTTATAGGTATATAAACCCAGTATGTGTATTAGATACTAATTTGCATAATATATACTAAAATGCAAAGCCTTACTAAATCAAAGCTAGCTCTGTTCTGTGATCTATTATCCTTTTCTATCATATAAACACACATGTACACAGATGGAGACAGAGCCGCAAATGGAGATATTTTTCTTTTGGAATGCCAAGTAACTATCGTAATAACAGCTCATTGAGCATAATTCATTCAGCATCCCTGAATGCTGCATCCTATCCCTTTTTTTTCATGCTCACTCTTTCTGCATTTTTGATTGTGGCTATGTAAATGGTGTGAAGTTATAAAATATAATATTTCATAAATAAGTTTTCCTCACAGTTGACTTCTATCACATATAGAATTATACACTGGATTAGATATATTTCTCCATTCACATCTTACAAATGGAATTTAATGAGTCATGATGACTTCCCTGAGTTTTCTATTGGCAAGACAGAAATGTCGGGGTCACCTGAGATAATGCAATTTTCTCTTTTGGCATAAGTTCAGTCAGTTAAGATGAACTTGTAGTTTTCATTGCTAACTGATAAACAACTGGAAATTTCTATTGCTGACTGAAAACATTGAATATATATATAAGAATGTAGATATTTTTGAATAATCTAGACAAAGAGTTTCAAGAGTAAGTACACGTCGCCACGAAAGAGTATAAGATATTTTATTTCTTCTCCTCCCCCTTTTCTCCTTCTTTCCCTAATCCCTGGAAAAAATATAACCACAAAGTTCTCCTCACAAATTTCTAGAAACAGAAGTCAGTCAGCATCGTGACCTCTCAGCTTCATTAAAGGTGAGTAAAAATGTCTTTGGTTTTCAGGAAAACTCGGTCACTAAGTTGCTTCTTCTTTATTCATGGCTTCTGTAGATGGTGACTGTATGGTTAACCATTCTCAATGGATTTAATTCACAAATTCTAACCTCAGTGTGGCAATATGAAACTCACAAAAAGGGGTAAAGCATTTCAAGCCATGACAAACTGAAATCTACAGAATCAGTGTATTCAGCAAGACATAAATGTTAACCTGGATGTTTTAAAAGTGACTTCAGTAGTTCTTAGCAGCATCGGGTCTGGCAACATTATGCATAAGCTTTTCTACTGATATTTTTAGGTCGGTGTGTCCAAATTTATTTTCAGAGAAAAATACTAAACTTCAGGTCAAGTATGTAATGACAAAAACTACTTCACTGAAAACAAATGGGCTAAAACAAGTTAATCCGCTTAAAATTTGGGAAAAAAGATTTCGTTTTCACTGACCAGGATGTGTTGATTGTGGATTCCTCCATTTTTAGATTGAGTGCAGTCACTGCTTTCCTCCCCTCTAGGTGTGGAACGCGGCCACAAATAGACTCCATGAGCTGACAGGTGGGACACTGAAATTCTCTAGACGGCTCTCCCAATTCTGACATTTTAGTTTATTTTGCTTTCCATTGTCAGTCTGAATTTACTAAGAAAACAAGCTGTTTCAGTTAAAAACTTCAGTATCTCTAGGATTTAGTGTCTACTCACTTTCTGGGTTTCTGATGAATGTATAAGCCATTCTTCAACATATATCTATTTTTCAGATCTCTTAGGACTATAGTCAATCCAAATTAAAAATTAGGAATAATGCAAAATTCTTCAAATCTGGAAAGTGCAACTATAAAATGAGTAAGTGAATCAAGTCCACTTGATTGGGTATTGTTTTCTCAAATCTCTTCTGATGAGTCCTTGAGTCCCTGTAAAATGTGGTGAGAGAATTCCTTTTATTTCTGATTCAAGTTCTTCTTTCAACTCTGTTTCCCTAGAAACCCACTAAGCTCAGGAGTGGTGTTTCCCAAACAGATCTTCATCTTTTTGGTTCCTGTCTCTGCTGCTGTCATTTGCTCACAGGCCCTTCTTTGTGATTCTTTCTTCATTGGCGCTAGAGAGATACTTAAATAGACTTTCACAGACTGCAAGATTTGGCAATGCATTGACCTTTCAAGTACCCAGAGGATTAGTAATTGGCCTTGTTGGAATGTTTGGCAAAGCAATAGTCAGGTCCTTGATTTACTCTCACTTGGCACCCACAAACATCATTAGTGGCTAGTTTTAGAAATGCAGTTGAACTTGGGTTAAAGAGATGTCTGTGGCTATTGTTTAGGATAAGATTTGGAACCCTTCATTATAGGGCTGTTCTGCTAACTGTGGCATTGTTGAGCCTAGCCTAGGATATGGGGTAGTTTTAGGCAGAGGTCAGAGTTTAGAGAATAAATTTCTTTCTGAACCCATATCTGGTCTAAATGATATGGTTTCTCTGAAGAATGGGGAATACCAGTATTCAAGGTCATGTGTCTGATTACTCTGGGAGATTGTGAGATTTTTATTAATGACTGACTGAGGGAACTTACATGGTAGGATTTTCAACTACCAAAGATTGGGTAATTTCAAGTGACAGAGATATCAACTTTCTGTAGGATGATTCCTAGATGACATGTTCTCATGACGAATTCAAAAGTATATATGTTTTCTTTCTACCCCACAAAGAGGGAATGGTGTGACTTGGAGCAGGTACCATGTTTCTCACATTGCCATTGAGAATCAATCACACTCAGCCAAGCACTCATATATGATGACATCCAGAGGTGGAGAATAGAGAAATTCTAGAAGAAGACTCTGCTACTATCTTCTCTCCTTCAGCTTCTGAAGTGATGAAGAACTGCCTGCAATTTTACATGGAATCACCTTTTCTGCTCTAAACTTTTGCTTTTAAAACAAACTGACACTTCCCAAAGTCCAGGACCAGGAAACAAAAGCAAAACTTTCCTCTGTTCTCAATAGAATGGGGGCCTTCTGGACTGGCTTGGAGCCTGGAGCTAGCCTAGTGCTGGGGCAAGAATGGACCCTGGATCTACAAAGACTAATCTGGAGTCTGGGATTGCAGGGGCTGGCCTGGTGCCTGGAGTCATGAGGTTCTGGAGTATGGAGCTGTGGGGATCTGCTTAAAACTTGGGTCTTCAGGGGTCATCCTGGAGACTGGGTGTATAAGTGCTAGTCTGGGTGTTGAGTTCATGATGGATGGATGGGTCCTAGGGCCTCAGGTACTAGGCTGAAATTTGAGTCCACGGTAGCAGTCCTAGAGCCTGGGTCCAGTGCGGGTGGCCCAGTGCTGGGGTTTATTGGGATGGGCCTGGACCCTGGGTGTTCAAGAAGCCCTGAGTCCTAGGTCTGCTGAAGTATAGGAATGCGGGGGTCAGCTTGATGGGTGGGGCCACAGGGACCAGCCTCATACTGCATAAGCCTGGAGCCCGTGTCTGCGAGTGCTAGCCTAGTATCTGAGGTCAGGGGTGCTAACCTGATGCTGGAGTGGGCCTGAGGCCTGGGGCTGTGTGGGCCAACCTTGCTCTCAGCTGGTCTGGAACCTGGTGCAGAGCTGGAAACTCAGGTCACAAGGGCTGGCCTGATACTGGGCAGGCCTGGAGTCTGGACCTGAGGGTCAACTTGGAGTCTGGATCTGTGGATGTGGATCTTATGACTAAGGCTATGGGGCCTGCCTCACACTGGGGTAGGCCTGAAACCTGGAGCTATTGGAGTTGCCCTGGCAGTGTTTCGGGTCCAGAGACCAAGTCAGCAGGGGAGTCCTGGAACCTGGGGCCATGGGGTACTGGCCAGTGCTGGATTTTACTGAGGCTATTCTGATGTTAGAGTCTGAGGGAGAGTCTAGTGCTCGCTTCTCTCTCCTTCCTTCATGCAGAGGCTATTTCTCTCCATGCCATGCTGCCTGGGATTTGTGTGCTACACCTAGGTGCTATAATATCTCAGCTGATTTCCTTAGCTCTTGTGAAGGTATTTTTGAATGTAGATAGTTGAAGCTGTTGCTTCTGTGGAGGGACAAGAGTTGTCTGGTGAGACTTTTCATACCATTATTGAGAAAGAAGCTTAAGGTTGAGAGATTCTGCTTTGGTTCCTATTTTCCTGACAAGTAGGAGGTGTAATCTTCTGAGGTTAAAGGAAAATTTGTGGAATATAGATATATTAGCCCTCACACTGTTATAAGGAACTACCTAAGACCAGGATATTTATGAAGAAAACAGATTTAATTGACTCACAGTTCTGCAGGCTGTACAGGAAGCATGGCTGGGAGGCCTCATGAAACTTACAGTCATAGTGGAAGGTGAAGGGGAAGGAAGCACATCTTACTATGGTGGAACAGGAGACAGACTGAAGGGGAAAAGTGCTACACACGTTTAAACAACCCGATCTCATGAGGACTTACTATCATGAGAACAGCAAGGGGGAAATCCACCCCCATTATCCAATCATCTACCACCAGTTTTCTCCTACAACACTGAAAATCACAATTCAACAAACCATATAATTCCACCCCAGCCCCTCCTAATCAAACATCCTTATCACATTTCAAAACACAGTAATGCCTTCCAACAGTCCCCTGAAATCTTAACTAATTCCAGCATTAACTCAAAAGTCCAAGTCCAAAGTCTCATCTGAGACAAGGCAAGTCCCTTCCTCCTGTGTGCCTATAAAACCAAAAAACAAGTTAGCTACTTCCAAGATACAATGGGGGTACAAGCATTGGGCAAGCAAATGTTCCCATTCCAAAACGGAGAAATTGGCCAAAACAAAGTGGCCACAGGCTCCATGCAAGTCTAAAACACAGCAGGGTAGTCATTAAATCCTAACCCCACAAGATAATCTTCGACTACATGTCTGACATCCAGGTCACACTGATGCAAAAAAAAAAGTTGGGCTCTCAAGGCCTTGGGCAGCTCCATCCCTGTGGCTGCTTTCATGGGCTAACATTGAGTGCCTGCAGATTTTCCAGGTGCATGGGGCAAGCTGTGGGTAGATCTATTATTCTGGGGTCTGGAGGATGGCAGCCCTCTTCTCACAGTTCCATTACACAGTGCTTCAGTGAGGACTCTGTGAGGGATTCCGCTCAACATTTGCCCTCTGCATTGCTCTGGTAGAGATTCCCCAATGAGAACTGCAGCTGAAGTCTGCTTGGACATCAAGACATTTCCATATTTCCTTTGAATTCTAGGCAGAGGCTCCCAAACTTCAACTCTTGCCTTCTGCACACCTGCAGGCCCAACACCATATGGAAGCTTGGGGCTTGCACCCTCTGAATCAATGACCTGAGCTGTACTTTGGCCCTTTTTAGCCATGACTAGAGCTGGAGCAGCTGAGAGGCAGGTTGCCATGTCCTGAGGCTGCACACAGCAGCGGGACTTTGGGCCTGGCCCATGAAACAATTTTTTCCTCTTATGCCTCTAGGCCTGTGGTAGGAGGGGCTGCGGCATTAAGTTCTCTGAAATGCCCTGGAGGCATTTTCTCCATTATCTTGGCTATTAACATTTGGCTCTTCTTTACTTATGCAAATTTCTGCAACCTTGAATTTCTTCCCAGAAAATGAGTTTTTCTTTTCTACAGCTTGGTTGGGCTGCAAATTTCCCAAGCATTTATGCTCTGCTTCCCTTTTTAATATGTTTTATTTTCAGGTCATTTATTTGTTTATGCAAATGAGCATAGGCTTTTAGAAGCATCCAGGCTACATTGTAAATGCTTTGCTGCTTAGATTTTTTTTTTCTGCCAGATACCCTAAATAATCTCTGTCAAGTTCAAAGTTCCACAGATCTCTAGAACAGGGGTACAATGCTGCCAGTTTTTTTTTTTTTTGCTAAAGCATAGCAGGAGTGACCTTTACTCTAGTTCCCAATAAGTTCCTCATCTCTGTCGGATACCTCATTAGCTGGGCCATCTCTGTCCATATCACTATCAGCATTTTGGTCAAAACCTTCACAAATCTCTAGGAAATTCCAAATTTTCCCACATCTTCCTGTATTCTTCTGAGCCCTCTATCTGTTCTAATCTCTGCCTATTACCTACTTCCAAAGTTGCTTCCACATTTTCAGCTATCTTTATAACAATGCCCCACTTCCACCAATATTCTATCTTAGTCCATTCTCACATTGCTATAAAGAACTACCTGAGACTGGGTAATTTATGAGGAAGAGAGGTTCAATTGACTCCCAGTTCTGTAGGCTGTACAGGAAGCGTGACTGGAAGGCCTCAGGAAACTTATAATGGCAGAAAGTAAAGGGGAAGCAAGCAAGGGAGCGAGAGAGAGAGAGAGAGAGAGAGAGAGTGAGAGAGCAAAGGGGGAAGTTCTAGGCACTTTTAAACAATCATATCTCATAAGAACTCACTATCAACAAAAAACAGCAAGGAGGAAATCTGTCCCATGATCCAATCACCTCTCCACTAGGTCCCTCTGCCAGCAATGGGAATTACAATTTGGGATGAGATTTGTGTGTGGGCACAGAGCCAAACCATATCAATAGGTTATTAAAATTGGAAGAATCTGTAGAAAATAGAAAAACATGCCATGCTCATGGGTGTGGATTGGAAAAATCAGTGTGAAAATGACCACGTTACTCAAAACAATCTATAGATTCAGTGTAATTGCTATCAAAATACCAATGTCATTTTTCACACAATTAGAAAAACAAACCTAAAATTCATGTGGAACCAAAAAAGAGCTCAAATAGCTCAAAAAGTCCTAGGCAAAAGGAACAAAGCTGGAGGCGCCACATTACCAGACTCTAAATTATCCTACAAGGATATAATAACCAGAACATCATGGTATTGGTATAAAAGTAGGCATATAGACAACTGGAAGAGAATAGAGAACCTAGAAATAATGCCAATTGTCTGCAACCAACTGATCTTTGATAAAGCAGACAAAAAACCCCACCAAAAACAAACAAACAATGCACTGGGGAAAGGACCACCTATTCAATAAATGGTGCTGGGAAAATTGGATAGCCACATGCAGATGAATGAAACTGGATTCCTATGTCTCATATATAAAAATTAACTCAAGATGTAGTAAAAAAATTAAATATAAGGCCTGAAACCATAAAAATTCCAGAAGAACTTCGGAAAAACTCTTTTGAACATTGACCTGGGCAAAGAATGTATGTCTAACACCCCAAAAGCAAATGCACAAACATAAAATAAATAAATAGGACTTAATTAAAATAAAATAATTCTGCATAGCAAAAAAAAAAAAAAATCAACAGAGCAAGTAGACAACATACAGAATCAAAGAAAATATTTACAAACTTTACATTTGACAAAGGACTAATATCCAGAATCTACAGGGAACTCAAACAAATTAGCAAGAAAAAAACGAAATAATCCCATTAAAATGTGAGCAAATGATATAAATAGACATTTCTCAAGAGAGGATATACAAATGGCCAACAAACATAAAAATACTCAACATCACTAATCATTATGGAAATGCAAATTAAAGCCACAACAGTAGATGTTGGTGTGGATGAGGTGAAAAGGTAATGCTGAAACATTGTCGGTGGAAATGGAAATTAGTGCAACCTCCATGGAAAACGTATGAAGGTTTCTCAAAGACCTAAAAGTAGGTCTACCATTTAATTTAGCAATACCACTACTGGGAATTAACCAAATGTAAATAATTAATTACATTAAAAAGAAACTTACATTTGTATGTTGATCACAACACAATTCACAATTGCAAACATATGGAGTCAACCTAAGTGAACATCAACTGATAAAGAAAATGTGGCATGTATATACCATGGAATACTATTCAGCCATAAAAAAGAACTAAATATTGTCTCTGGCAGGAACTTAGATGGAACTGAGGCCATCATCCTAAGTGATGTAACTTAGGAAGAAAAAACCAAATACTGTATGTTTTCACTTATAAGTGGGAACTAAGCTATGGAAACACAAAGGCATGCAGACTGGTATACTGGACATTGGAAACTCAGAAGTGGGAAGGGTGAGAGAGAGACAAGGGATAAAAAAGTCAGCTGTTGAGTACACCGTACACTATTCAGTGACAGGTACGCTAAAAGCCCAGACTTCACCTTTATACAATTTGCCCATGTAAACAAAACCACTTAAACTCATAAAGCTATTGAAATTAAGAAAAGAGATGTTCTAAAATGTAAAATAATGACATTCTTCTAATTTTTTTGTTAGAAAATATATTTGTGGAAAATAGAGAAATGATATCAGAAAAACTTCCAAACCGAAGGACATGTGTTTCCAGATTAAAATGACCTGGATGCTTAACACAGTAAATGAAAAACAGAAAGAGGAGGAGATAAAAGAAAAAAAGAAAACTCACACAAGGCCATGTTATGAAATTTCATCACACTGTAGATCCCATGAGCCGCACAAGGTCAGAGATAACTGACACCATGCACGCTTGTGTCTTTCCGTGATGTCTGACTTTTACTGACGGCATCTCAATCATAAAAGCCTCAAGCTACATGGATTTCCCAAGGAAGCAATTCTCCTTAGTACTTCCCATTCACTTGGTAGTCAGAGCCATAGGCACACAGCCAAACAAGCCATTCCATAAGTCAGTCAGTATTGCAAATCCTACGTAATAGTACATTTAATCAATATATAAATGTTATAAACATTCCACAACAAACAAAGTAATATTTAACATCCAGAGAATGGGGACAGGAAGAGAGGTTAACAAACCAGTACAGGGAGAGCAACGTAGACAAAAAGAATTGTCTTGTCTGGGCCAAGTGGTCCATTGGTCTTGCAAGAAAGCATGTTTGATGTGGGCAGAGCTTTCAGTGGCAGATGCCAGGTGCTTCTCACAAGTGACAACAAGACAGTGTCTGTTAAGACAGCTGATGCGAGCTGCTGAAGTCCTGTTCTTTTTATGGCCACAGAGTCCTCTGGTGGGGACTGGGAGTGGAGGCATGTGCTTGGTTATGTCCTTATCTGGTTGTATGCAGTCTTTATTTATTTATTTATTTATTTTTGAGACAGAGTCTCACTCTATTGCCCAGGCTGGAGTGCAATGGTGAGATCTTGGCTCATTGCAGTCTCTGCTTCCCAGGTTCAAGTGATGCTTGTGCCTCAGCCTGCCAACTAGCTGGAATTTTAGGTGCCAGCCACCATGCCTGGCTAATTTTTGTATTTTTAGTAGAGGTGGGGGTTCGCCACGTCTACCAGGCTGGTCTCAAACTCCTGACCTCAGGTGATCTGCCTGCCTTGGCCTCCCAAAGTGCTGGGATTACAGGTGTGAGCAACCACACCTGGCCTGGGTGCAGTTTTTATTGATCAGGCAAAACATAAGGTCTCAGTTGACAACGTGCCTTATGAAATGTAAGGTGGATCTTTTTGTAAGATGGAGTTACTTATGTCAAGGGTGCACTATACAATAGATAAGTAGATCCTGAAAGATTTCAGAGAAGAATATGAGATCACATATGAAGGAACAGAAATCAAAATGACATACCCTTGTCAACAGTACTGGAAGCTACAAGACAATGCAGCAATGCTTTCATTCTTAGAAAAGATAGTTATAAATCTAAAATAATATTACCAGGCAAACAATCAATTGTGAGTGCCGAGGAAAGGCATTTTTAGACATCATATGGGGGACTGTTACAATAATGATCTCAAAGAACCACACATCTCTGTATCCACACCACTTTGCAATGAGACTTTGCTGTTTCTCCCAGTGAAAGAGGGAGTCTATGTCTTTTCCGTTTTGATCTGGGTTGGCCTCGTGACTTGTTTTGACCCAATAAGACAAGAAGGGACATTGTGTGATTTCCATTCTGAGGCTTTAAGAGGTCTCAAAACTTCCCCTTTCACCTTTTCTTGGAACCCTGAGACCACCGTGCTCTGAGAAACCACTGGAGAATGAGACATGTCTAAAACTCATACATCAAAAGACAGCAATATAAAGTGAAGTTCTTAAAGCAGCTGAATGCTAGTCTCTGTTTGACTTTTTCTTTAGAATTATTTATATATTTAGGGCATGAGATTTTTGTTATATTTTGCAAGTATTTTCATTATAGCTCTTCTTTTAATTGTGACTTTTTAAAAATAATGCAGAAGGTTTAAAAAATTTTTTGGTGGTCTTTTTGTTCTTTTGAGGTTTTGTTTCATGATTAGGAAGGATTTCTCTATGCAATGATTTAATGTTATTTTTTAAAAAAAGCCAAACAAAAAAAGAAAAAAAACTAACAGTATAAGCAACTGGTTGGTGCAACATGGTGGTAGTTATCAAAGAGAAAGCTAGGAATCTAAAGTAGTTGTCTCTAAGGAGTGTCTAGAGAGGAGGGCCAGGCAGGAGCTTGCTACTTTTCTATATACCTTTCTTTCCCTAGCATCTCAGCCTGAAAATTGCACTGATAAAGTGTGTGCTGAATCTGACCATTTACTATCCTCACTTCTACTAGTCTGTTCAAGTCCATCATTTCTTCCCTAAATGACTGCAAAAGCTGGCCCACTGGTGTCCTGTGTCTGTCTTCCACCTTTGCCCATTTCTGTTATCTATTGCTGTGAAATAAACCACTTACAAACAAAAATAAACAAGAATATGTAGAAAGAAGGACCTGTCTAGAATAGTCAGAAATTTTGCTCAGGAAGATTTGAAGACCTAGTTTATATTGGAGTTCACAATTATTTTGGTACCCCCTTAGCGTATAATTGTATAATTTTCTTCAGTATTGCCTTACATCTTAGGTAGAGGGAAAAAGAAAATGGTTTATAAATTTATGGTTTAAATATATCAGTTACCGTAGTGTGTTACACCAAAGCTGAAAAAGGCTCTATTTGGACTTGATTTTGTAAGGATTGCTATTCACCCATTATGCTATTTGAGAATCAAGATGATTGCAAAAGTTACGTTAACTGTTACAAGTGTGTAAGTCCCTTAAAAGATAAAGTTAGTTGTGTCATTAGTCAGCATAAGCTGCATTTGGCTGTGGTAACAAATGAATTCTGAACTCTCAATGGTTTAACACATACAATTTTATTTCTCGTTTAAGCCAAATCCGTTGAGCTGAGGGTTGGGTGATCCTCTAGGGCAGCTGTTCTCCCAGTAATCCAGGCTGTTGTTCCTGTGTGGCTGTTTCATGTCAGTTTGTGTCTCCCAGGTTTGCTGCAGCCACTCCCCAATAAAGCTGGGGAGTGGCTCGCTGGCTCCTAAATGGTTATGCCTGAATGTGACTTATATCACTTCTGCGAACATGGCCTTCCTTAAAAAGGAGTGGCTGGAAATCATGATGGTACTACATAGATATTTCCAGAAAATGGGTTAGCCACAGTTGAGAAAAACTGATGTCCTATTTGGAATAAATTGTTTACTAAGTTGTTGAATATTAATTTATATGTAATATATGCTGAAGATTTAAGCATGGTTGTGGAGTCTTGTGGGTTAATTCAGTTCTTACGAAGGTAGAGATAAACTTGTTGAGATTTGCAGGACATCTGGCCCAGCCCTGGTCTAGATCTTTTAAAAAATATGGATGATTTTTCTTAGGATTGCACTATATCTGCATCTCAAATTACTTCGCATCTCAGTGGTCTGCAGTTGGGCAGCATTCTTTATTCAAATTTGAATGTGCAGAATTTCTGCCTTAATTACTCACATATCACCAATTCCCTTTTTTTTCCCCTTCTTTTTGAGATGGAGTCTTGCGGTGTCACCCAGCCTGGAGTGCAGTGTCATGATCTTGGTTTACTTCATCCTCTGCCCCCCAGATTCAAGTGATTCTTATGCCTCAGCCTCCCAAGTAGTTGGGATTACAGGCAAGGACACCATGCCTGGCAAAGTTGGTATTTTTAGTGGAGATGGGGTTTCACCATTTTGGCCGGGCTCGTCTCAAACTCCTGGCCTCAAGTAATCTGCCTGTCTCTGCCTCCCAAAGTGTTGGGATTACAGGTGTGAGCCACCACACCCAGCCACCAATTCTCTTTTGTGTGAGCTACTTTGTTCCTATTAGCTAAGGCACAAATCCATCCAATAAAAGCCATTTTTTGAGGTGAAGTGATATATAGGATATTTTTGACAGAAAAATAGTGCTTCAGGGAATATCTTCTACCTGAGAAATAATGTCCAAGATTGTTTTAGGATCGAACCTGGATGAATTTTCTATTCCTCTTCGACTTTACACAGAGAAAATAATTTAGTAATAAATTACTTAATAATATTATATTATTATTATATAATATATAATTAATATAAGATTATTATATAATATTAAATATTATATATTAAATAATACATTATTTAAGAGTCTTTCAATATAATATTGAGTGGGATATTACATAATAATTTATAATAATATAATACTATTAAATAATAATTTATTTTGGAGAGAGCCAGATTATAATGTAAATGGTAACCCCTGAAGTTGTGCAATATGACAGCATTAATTTTGGATGAGTTCTTCCTTAATGACTCTCATTCCTCAAATCCCAATCATTTCTGATCAATCTCTCTCTCTCTCTCTCTCTCTCTCTCTCACAATAATAGTTCTACTTTGATTTTATTAGTTGGGATTAAAAGTATGCATTTTCAACAAAATATTTAGCCATTAGGCCTTTTTGTTTATTTTAACTATTTGGCCTGTTAGTTATATACTCTGTACTGAAGCTTTGCAGATAATTGTTCTATTAAACACATAAACTCATGGATTTTCCATATACTGTACAATTTTTATGTTGACTAGCAATGTCCCCCTGATTAATAATTTGTAAGTGTGAAGAAGTTTCTAATAGTCATCATTTAATCAAATATTGATCTTTTATGAAAAAGCATCATTAAAGATTCCAGAAAATAAGGGGAACAAAATAAACGCACATATTCTGACCTCAAGACCTTTACCCTTTTCATTAGTCATACCTGTGGTTAAAATATGAGTAGCTTTTCTTTTTATCTTCTCTAATCACACAAATTGTTATCCCAGATTATTTGCCTCCAGAGCTTCTTTATGGCATTTTTCACCTCTGCGTTTCTGAGGGTGTAGATTAAAGGGTTTAACATGGGTGTTATCACAGTATAAAACACAGACACAGCTTTATCAATAGGGAAGGTGATCATGGGACGAAGGTACACGAACAGACAGGGAACAAAGAATAGGATGACCACAGTGATATGGGAGGTGCAGGTAGAGAGAGCCTTCCGCTGTCCTTCTGTGCTGTGAGTCTTTAGTGAGCAGAGGATTAGGACATATGAGCTAATAAGAAAAGAAAAAATGAGCATACACATCAGCCCACTGTTGGCGACAACAAAGAGTCCGAAGATGTGAGTATCAGTGCAGGAGAGTTCTAGCAGAGGGAAAAGGTCACAGATGAAATGATCAATGACATTGGGGCAACAGAAGGGCAGCCAGACTATCAAAAGCATTTGAATCAGAGCGTGAAGAAATCCCCCGACCCATGCCATGGCCACCAGGAGGTCACACACCTGCCTGTTCATTGTGATCAGGTAGTACAGGGGCTTGCAGATGGCTACGTAGCGGTCATAGGCCATCACCATGAGCAGAATGATCTCAACTCCCCCAAAGAAATGTTCTGCAAAGAGCTGGGTCATGCACCCACTGAAGGAGATAGTTTTCTTTTCAGTGAGTAAGTCAAATAGCATTTTGGGGGCCACAGCAGAAGAGCAGCAGCCATCTATGAAGGACAAGAAAGACAGAAAAAAATACATAGGAGAGTCCAGGGTTGGGCTGGTGGTGATCGTCACCACAGTGAGTAGGTTGCCTACCATGGTGAGAGAGTAGATGAGCATAAACACAGCAAACAAGAGTTGTTTCTGTGCCTCTGCGTTCTGTGTCAGGCCAAGCAAGATGAATTCCGTTACGTTGTTCACTTGCTTCACACATCAGTTTGGCATTTGGATAATTGATTTATCTGTGAATAGCACAAGGAATGGAATTTGGCACACACATTTTGAATAATAAAATAATTTTAGTCAGGATTATTTTCTGTAACACTAATGTAATCCCCAAATCAGTAAACCCAAGACTTTAGGTTGCACCATATTATTCGTTACATAATGAACACACATTCCTCTTCTCTCTCCTACACAGACACAGAGACACACACAGACACAGACACACACATACACACATTCATTTATACACACAAACATGATTTTATGATGTTGACATGTCAGGCATTTTTCCTATAATTGTACATAGATGGATATTCTCCCAATCACATTATAGTATTTTTTTCCCCATAGATAAACTAGAGTAAAAAGGGGAGGAGCAGAGGTTTGAATTCGTGAGTTGATGTCCTAGTTTCTTTCTTCTAGCCAATAATGTTCATGAGACTACAATGCAGTTTGTTATTCTTGTTATTTTTAACTTGATTCAGGGTAACTATAAAACATCAGGTGGGTTCAAATTGAAATTAGGAATGATACCACCACATTTCAGATCAACTGAACTGCGTGAATGTTTGAGGCTGTAGTAAGATAAGCCCTGGCAGTTAGATTTCTGAATTTATGCCACATCCAAACCGGAGTTGCTTAAGAATACAGTCAAACACATCCGGAAGCATATCCTGGAAGAGGATAAAACAGTATGATGCAAGGCAACATTCCCCAAAAGTATTGGAAACTTTAGAATTCACTTGCAGAACTGCCATGTTTAGATTTTAGGGCATTTTGCAAATCAAAACCCAACTTAAAAATGACTATTAAAAGTTACATGGACCTGTTTAGAAAAGATAATTTTAAGGCGAGGAAACAAAAGCACCATAATTTATTGGACAGAGTGTTTTTTAGAATCAGATGCTGTATTTTTACATTCTGTTTTCACTATTGGCCACGTGATATTGTGTACAGCTCTTAGTCTCCCTGTGCTTAAACTTTTTCATATATAAAATCAGAAAAATAACAAATGGTATGGAGGAATTAAAGAATATCATAATTAAATATATCAAGCTTTGTATCCTAAAGGTAAACCTGTACCTTACCACGTACTCCATGTCTTGATAAAAGAGCACAAATGAACAAAACCTTGCATATCATTATTTTTATCTTTAAATTATTTTATTGTGGTAATATTAAGAGAGAAAATAAATGAACTAAGTACTGAACTCAAGATAAAGAACAAGCAATTATTTCAGAAAAAAAGATAATACAGAAACACATTAGGCAATGAAAAAATTGGACTTGATAACTAAATTCAAAAGCTTTTTGATATTTTAAAAATACAGATAAAACTGAAGAAAACAAATGAGCTCAATAAGAAACAAATATAGCAATACCACTAAAGAATATTATTTGTGAAGAATATTTAGAAAGGTATTATGTATAGTTCATAAAAGATTTCTAAATAATTGGGTAGGTGTTTTTCAAAACAAAATAAGTCTCTTCTTAATGCCATCATAAAAAAAAGAAAAAGAGAAAAAAGAATAGCATGTATTAAAGACTTCAGATAAAATATAGATCTTTACAAAACCAAAAAATAACAAAATCAATATATATTTCATCCATGGCTAATAAAGGATATTTTAAAATAAAAACATAATGGTATAAGATACAAAACAAAACTGATGAACTCAGCTACATGGAGATATGGAACACCCTGGAAAAACAATTGTGACAAGTATGACAGTTGTTATTATAGAAGCAGTTTTTAACAAATTAAAATATTTACTCACATCATTAAGGTAAAATAAGGGTAAAACTAATAAAAAGACAATTCTCAGAAAAAACATTAAACATCTAAGAAGTCCTTGGTTTCTTAAGTTACCAAAAAATTGCAATATAAAATAGTGAAATACTGACAAATTGGCAAAGACTTAACAACAGTTGTATTATTCAGTAGTGGTGAATATGTGTTGACATAAAACATTCTAGAAAGAAGTTTGACCCCTTATAATAAGGGTTGTATAACTAGTTATGACCCTTGGTACAGTATTCCTTATGTTTAGAAATCTACTCTAGATAAAAAAAAATATAGACAAAATTATATATACAAGTTGTGTTTCACAATATTTTTTATATTAATAAAAAGTTAAAAAAATCCAAATACACATAAAGAGGAACAGTTAAATGAATTATAGTTATTATATGTCAAGTGGACATTAAAGTTATTTGCAAAAGAATTGATGTGGAAAGAGTCTTTCAATATAATATTGAGTGGGAAAATACAAAATATAAAACAGTTTATATGTTATGACCCAAACTGTTTAAAGTGCCATATATCCACTAAAAATATATCTGAAAAAAGTAAATCAAGGATAATAATGCTTATATGAATAATGGGATTAAGGGAAATTTTAATGTTCTTTTAAAAATTTCTGATCTGAGTTTTCTACAGAGGGAATATATTACCTTTATGGTCAGTAAAATAATTTAGTAAAAGTTTTATTTTATTGTGAAGTCAGACTCTGTAATACCCTGGGCGAATGTGTTTCTTAGTGGACTGAGTATTTTGGTCATTATTTATACAAATCTGTAACAGTAAAACACATTTAAATATAACTCACCTGTAAATTGAAGACCCTAGTATTATCTTCAGAAAAAATTACTAATAAGGTGAAGAAGTAACAGGGTCATTCAGTAGCAAGGCATCTTATTTGCAGAGAGCAGTTTGCATGGAGTTAGCATTCACTGGCTCATCACTAACTGCTGCTTTGCAGATTTTATCCATTTTTAACTTAAGTATTATAGATGTTTTCCTCAACTGGTGACCTAAAATGATGGTAAGAGACTTCCTGAATACAGCTGGATTTGTTTTGCTCTGTTGAGTCACACAATCCTGTGAGTGTGAGACACAAGCGTCTGAGCTCAGAAATGAATCTGAATTTCTTTTGTCAGCTTCCAAAGGCTGGCCTAGGTTTCCATTAGTCTTCAACAGATATTGATGGGAAAATTACCTAGCCATCGAAGGACATCTTTCTCTAAGTCGCGTTATAACGCATTTGCCAGGCTTTGTTGATGACCAGATGAAGAGTATTATAAAAATCACTTGATCTGAAGTCTAAACCATTTTAAAGCCCTGAATATAGAAAACTAAGTTAAAATAGAAAAATTTGGGATCGAAAGCATCATGAAATCAGCAACTAATGAAAGCTGTCTCGAAGTAGCAGATCTCTCTCTCTCTTTATCTCCCTCCCCCCTTTTTTTTTGTTTGGTAAGCCTGTGCTCAGGCTGGAGACAGCTTCTTTGGTCCTGGAAGTCTGGATCCAAATTTGGAAATTCAGAATGAAACAACATCTGTGATTTGTGGCTGGTTATGCTAATGTGGTCTTCCTGGGGTGGAAATCCTTGGTCTGTCCTTATCAATGTTTTCATATGTGGATTTGGGAAAATATTTAATGGATATTATTCAAGTGTGAGGAGTTAGGAATGCTTGACATCTCCCAGATGACTGGAATTAGCATCTGCCAAGGTGGTAGCCAAACCAATTTATCCTGTTCTCTCTCTTGTGGCCATGACATCTGTGACCAAAGGGTTGGGGGAGAGCCAGCTAGGCTAACAGCCTGTCTTATGACTGTGATTAGGAAGTGATCTTAGATCCTGAGACCCTAGACCCAGAATGTTCTAGTCATGGGGGTATGGATGCATGGGCCAGTCAGAGCCTATAAAACAACCCTTATAGTACCTGCCCCATAGAGTTACAGGGAGAGTTGAGCAATATAACATGTGAAAACGTCTACATCAGTGAAAAACTGCTATTCTTTAATTAATACTCCAAAGATGCTCTTTAATATTATAAATCTGAATCATGCTTATGAGTAAAAGTTCTACTGACTCTTCTTTTTCTTTTTTTTTTTTTTGAGATGGAGTTTCACTCTTTTGCTCAGGCTAGAGTTAATTGGTGCAATCTCAGCTCGCTGCAACATCCGCCTCCTGGGTTTAAGCGATTCTCTTGCCTCAGCCTCCTGAGTAGCTGGGATTATAGGCACCTGCCACCACGTCTGGCTAATTTTTGAATTTTTAGTAGAGACGGGGTTTCATCATGTTGGCCAGGCTGGTCTCGAACTCCTGACATCAGGTGATCCACCTGCCTCAGCCTCCCAAAGTGCTAGGATTACAGGCTTGAGCCATTGTGCCCAGCCTCTACTGACTCTTCTACTTACTAATTAGGTAACCTTGTTTCCTTAGCCTTGAGTTTCTACATCTGTAAAAAGGAGGCTGATAATAGCTCTTGGTTCCTAGGACTTTTGTGGTGGTTACATGAGATAATGCATGTAAAGTACTTAGTTAGAATGGTGCCCATAAAGGCTTACTGTTATCTGTTATCATTTTCTGTACAGGAAGTCAGAACTCATGGTGTGACTCAGGTTTCTGGCAAGTATTGTCTCAACTCATATATATAGCTTGTTTTCTTTGCTCTTATGGTTGAGTTCTAGAAATTAGGAGATAAAAGCCACATTTTGAGGTATTGAATACTGATTCATGTGTCATAATTATGAAATATTCCTATGAGTGTTTGATCTTCTCTCCACTAAAAATTCTGACAATGAAGGGGTGATTCCCTGAAATGATTGCAGGAGATAAAGGAAATGAGGATATGCTGAGAATTAACAAATAATCAGCACGATCACTCTGGTAAGTGTGGAATCTCATCTACTTCACACTTAGTCCCCATAAGGAAGGTATTCATTCCATTTTATGTGTAAGGAAATTGATGCTCACTCTCGGTATCATTTGGTCAAGGTCAAAAAGCAAATAACTGGCAGTTTAAATGTAAATCCAGATTGATTTAATTCTAAGCCTGAGCGCTAACTATTATGTCATTATGTGTGATTAGATACTGATTCCATAATGTGTCTCATCCATTGGGTGGTGATGGGAGAGGAGGTGCTGACACATACCAGCTTTGCATTGCTTTGCAATCTTTGATTTGACCACCAACAGCAGGCAGAACAAATTCCTCCATCAGATAACATGGGCATCAGTAGTTTATAAAAGAGGCATAGAGAAAAGAAAATGCCTTTCATCTTCCTTTCCTACCTTTGGATCTCATCCTGAGGAACTACTTCAGCGTCTTTGGAAGATTTGATTCTGGAAATTTCCTGATGCCTGTAGAGTGGAAGGGAAGACTAAGCAGAATTTAGACTTAGGACCAGGGACATCCTCTACATAAATGGGATCTGGTAGGGTTTTGGAGAAATAATACACAGTAGACATAACCTTGGTATAATTTCAAATTCTTCTGTTTACCATATGGCTCTATGCTTGTCACTTAAAATCCTTTAATATACTGAGCCTGTAAAGCAGCCTTAAATAAAGGTTATTGGCGAGAATTCCAAAAGATAGCATGTGAAATCCATCTAGTACATTAAGAATGGAAAATATTTGGAAAGTATTTTCTGAACTAAATTGAGAGATGTCTGCATTTTCCACCACTGATATAATGTTGGTTATTTTTATTAACTACTGGCCAAGCTGTGTGGTTTTGGGCAAGTTGCTCAACTTCTCTATACCTCAGTTTCCTCTTGTGCAAAACAGGGATAATATTACTACATGGGGTTGCATAGAATCACATTACTCACTTTTTAGTGACTTCCCTTTTTAGGGAAGTGAGGTTGAGGATAGCTTTTTTTTTTTTTTTTTTTTTAAGAGGGGGAAAAATTTATGTTTAAATGCTAGTAGGAAGAAGCTAGGGAGAGAGAGGGAGAGAGAAAGAAAGAGAAGTTAAAGATAGAAGAGGGCAGGGAGTTATCAATGAAGGCCTGTTGGATGGGTATGCAGTTATTTACCCACAAAGCAGCTATTTTCTGTCTTCTTCCTCTTTAATAGAAATCCATTTGGTTCTGGTGTGAGGTGGTCATATGTTTGGGGCAAAATGGAATCTGTCCAGGCCATAGGTATGAATCAGGATTAGTTGAAACCAATTATAATAATGCTCTTCACTTTCCAGTGATTTACGTAGGCATGTGACACAATTCCAGCCCATGAGACAAGAAAGAAAAACTGCTGGAGAGCTTCTGTGCGATGCTTCTCCAATCCTAAAAAGGGAGTCATGAGGAAAAATGTCTCTTCTGAACAATGCCTTCTGCAAAAGATTTGGAATTAACAGTGGTAACTATTGGCATTTTGGACTGGGGAGTTTCCTGAAACAGCTAAAAAGTACACATTTATTTGAAAACTGATTGCTCATTTATTATTGGACTTCAGTTGAAACTACTTTTACTGAAGGAGATAAATTGTTATTATTTTTTACTTTTTTTCCTTTCTGACTTTTATTTTAGGTTCAAGAAGTACATGTGAAGATTTGTTACATGGATAAATTGTGTGTTTTGGGGATTTCGTGTTCAGATGATTTTGTCTTCAGATGATTTTGTCACCCAAGTAATCAGCATAATACCTGATAGGTAGCTTTCAGTTCTTACCTTCCTCCCAACCGTACCATCAAGTAGGTACCAATGTCTATTGTTTCCCTGCTCCCCCTCTGCTTTTTGTGTTTTGAGATGGAGTCTCATTCTGTCTCCCAGCCTGGAGTGCTGTGGCTTGATCTCGGCTCACTGCCACCTCTGCCTCCTGGGTTCAGGTGATTCTCCTACCTCAGCCTTGGGATTACAGGTACCCACCAAATTGCCTGGCTGAGTTTTGTATTTTTAGTAGAGATGGTTCACCATGTTATGTTGGTTAGGCTGTCTCAAACTCCTGACCTCAAGTGATCTGCTCCCCTTCAGACTTCCAGAGTGTTGGGATTACAGGCGTGAACCACTGTGCCCAGTTATTGTTCCCTTCTTTTTGTCCATGTGTACACAATGTTTGGCTTCCATTTATAAGTGAGGACATGTGGTATTTGGTTTTCTGTTCCTGCATTAATTTGCTTAAGGTAATGGCCTCCAGCTCCATCCATGTTGCTACAAAAGACATGATTTTATTGATTTTTTTTGAAGATTTCATTCTTTTTTATGGCTGCTAGAACACATGTTATTTTGAGATGGGAAATACCCGTATATCTTGAGCTGTATCAGACAGTCAGCAGGTAGGAAAATGAACAGGAGAATTCCCTTATAAAAGAGAAATACAAATTCAAAAACTTGTGAAAGGTGGGACAACACATTGCCTCCATAAACACATGGCTGCTCTGCCTCTGAACTCCCTGTTTGATGCCCCTGAAGAGTTAGCTAACCTCAAGGTTGAATGAGCCCTTGCCTGTGATCAGTTATTAGAGGATGTCTAACAAGCAGCTTAGTTTACAGATGGCCTGGGGATTAATGACAATTTAAAAAAACTTGCAGATGAACCATATAGCCTAGTGACATAAAAAATTAAAAAAGGCATGTCATTAATGCATAAAATTATAAGTAGATACTAGTCTATTTTATCATTTATTACTGTAAAATATATACAAATCTATTATAAAGTTAAACTTGATAAACACACACAGAAACACAGACCACATGTGTTGTCATTCTAAGTGGAGATAAATGTAAACAAATGTATAGATGCAATATTAAATGATAACAGCAAAGATTAACTGTATAATTAATAGAATTGATAATCCCTGACCAAGACTAACCAAGAGAAACAGAGAAAACACAAATTATCCATATCAGAAATCAGAAAGGGAACATTACTAAAGATTCTATTGACATTGAAATTTTTTTTGTTTTATGCTTTTGTTCTTTAAAATGTAATTAATTTATTAAATTAACAAGTAAAAATTGTATGCATTTATCCTGTATAACATAATGTTTTGAAATATATATACATTGTGGAATTGCTAAATTGAGCTAATTAACAAATTCATTGCCTCACATACTGATAATTTTTTTGTGATGAGAACACTTAAAGTCTATTCTCTTTATAATTTTAAAGAATACAATACATTCTTTAAACTGAATTTTTAAATATCTGTCTTGATTTCCTTGTTGACCCAATGATTATTCAGGTGCAAGTTACTTAGTTTATATGTACTTGCCTGGTTTTGAGGATTCTTTGGAGTTGATTTCCAATTTTTTTCCACTGTGGTCTGAGAGAGTACTTGATATAATTTCAGTTTTCTTAAATTTACTGAGACTTATTTTGTGGCCTATCATATGGTTTGTCTTGGAGAATGTGCTGGTGAATAGAATATACATTCTGCAGTTGTTGGGTAGAATGGTCTGTAAATATCTGTTAAGTCCATTTGTTGTAGGGTGTAGTTTAAGTCCATTGTTTCTTTGTTGACTTTCTGTCTTGCTGACCTGTCTAGTGCTGTCAGTGAAGTATTGAACTCTCCCAATATTGTTGTGTTGCCATCTATTTTATTTCTTAGGTCTAGTAGTAATTGTTTTATAAATTTGGGAGCTCCAGTGTTAGGTGCATATATATTTAGGATTGTGGTATTTTTCTGTTGGGCTATTCCTTTTATCATTATATAATGTTCCACTTTCTCTTTTTAAACTGTTGCTGCTTTAAAGTCTGTTTTGTCTGATAGAAGAATAGCTACTCCTGCTCACTTTTGGTATCCATTTGCAAGGAATATCTTTTTTTTTTAATCCCATTTACTTCAAGTTTATGTGAGTTCTTATGTGTTAGGTGAGTCTCTTGTAGACAGCAGAAATGTGGTTGGTGACTTTTTATCCATTCGTCCATTCTGTGTCTTTTAAGTGGAGCATTCAGGCCATTTACATTAAATGTTAGTATGGAGATGTGAGGTACTAGTCTATTCATCATGCTATTTTTTTTTTTGCCTGAATACCTTGTTATTTTTTAATTATATTACTGTTACATAGATCCTATGAGATTTATGTGTTAAGCAGGTTCTGTTTTGATTTATTTCAAGGATTTGTGACAAGATTTACAGATTCTTTTAGCAGTTCTTATAGTGCTGGCTTGGTAGTAGCAAATTTTCTCAGCATTTGTTTGTCTGGAAAAGACTATCTTTCCTTCATTTCTGAAGCTTAGTTTCACTGGATACAAAATGTTTGGCTTATTTTTTTTAAGGAGGCTAAAGAGAGGACATCTATTCCGCCCAGCTTGTAAGGTTTCTGCTGAGAAATCTGCTGTTACTCTGACAGGTTGTTTTTTATAGGTTACCTGCTGCTTTTGACTCACAGTTCTTAAGATTCTTTCCTTCATCTTGATTTTAGATAACCTTATGACTATGTGCTTAGGTGATGATCTTTTTGCAATGAATTTCCCAGGTGTTCTTTGAGCTTCTTGTATTTGGATAGCTATATCTCTAGGAAAGCTGGGGAACTTTTCCTCAATGATTCTCTCAAATATGTTTTCCAGACTTTCAGATTTCTCTTCTTCCTTAGGAACACCAATTATTCTTAAGTTGGATGCTTAACATAGTCCCGAACTTCTTGGAGGCCTTGTTCATTAAAAAAAAAAATTTCCCATTGTCTTTGACAGATTGGGTTAATTTGAAAGCCTTGTCTTTGAGCTCTGAAGTTATTTCTTATGTTTCTTTGATTCTATTACTGAGGCTTTCCAGTGCATTTTGCATTTCCCTAAGTGTATACTTGATTTCCAGAAGTTGTGATTTTTTAAATTTATGATATCTATTTCATTAAAGAGTTTTCCTTTCATAGCCTTTATTATGTTTTTGATTTCTTTAAGTTGGACTTCACATTTCTCTGTTGCCTCCTTGATTAGCTTAATACTCAACTTCTGAATTCTTTTTCTGGCAATTCAGATACTTCATCTGGATTTAGATCCATTGTTGGTGAGCTGGTGTGATCTTTTGGGGGCGTCAGAGAACCTTGTTTTGTCATATTACCAGAATTGTTTCTCTGGTTCCTTCTCATTTGGGGAGACTATGTCAGAGGGAAGATCTGAGACTCAAGGGATGCTGTTCAGATGTTTTTGATGTTCTCCCTTGATGTGATGTTCTCTCCAGTCCCTTATGGATGGGCCTTACTGAGAGCTGAACTGCAGTTATTGTGTTTGCTCTTTTGGGTCTAGTCACCCAGTGGAGCTGCCATGCTCCAGACTGGTACTGGGGAGTATCTACAAAGAGTGCTTTGATGTGGTCTGTCTTCAAGTCTTTCAGCTGTGGATACCAGCACCTTGCTCCAGTGGAGGTAGCAGGGCAATGAAATGGACTCTGTGAAGGTCCTTGGTTGTATTTTTATTTGGTGCACTGGTTTGATGTTGGTTGGCCTCCAGCCAGGAGGTGGTGCTTTCAAGAGCACATGAGGTGTGGTACGATAGAGAGGTTACTAACTTGCCCTATGGTCACCTGATTAAGTATTCAGGTTTCTCAGGTGGTGGGCAGGGCCATAGAGCTCCCAAGAGATTATGTTCTTGTCTTTGGCATTCAGGGTGGGTAGAGCAAGGCCACCAGTTGGGGGCAGGATTAGGTGTGACTGAGCTCAGACTCCTTGGATAAGGCTTGCTGTGGCTTCTGTGGGGATGGGGTGTGGTTCTGAGGCCAATGGAGTTATGTCCCCACAGAGATTATGGCTGCCTCTGCTGAGTCAGACAGGTTACCAGGGAAGTTGGGCAAAGCTGGCAGTTACAGACCTTACCCTGCTCCCACACAGCCTGCAGTCCTAAAGGCCAGTCTCACTCTCACTGTGCCCCTACAACAGCACCAAATCTATCTTCAGGCAGCTGGTTACCAGGGCTGAAAACTTTCCCCATACCACCAGCCTCCCTGTTGAGAAAGCAAATAGACTCACATTTTTTCAGCATCTCAGGGGGTCTGCAGCAGTGATCCATTTCCTTCAGAGGGTCCATGGATTCTCTCAGCTTTCCTGGAATGTTCCTGTGGTAGTTCCTGGAGCAAAAGGTTATGATGTGCATCTCCACATGCTGCTCTGTCTGTCTGAGCAGGAACTGCATGCTAGTCCTGCCTCCTATCCACCATTCTCTGTTACCACTTTCTAATTCATCTTTCTGTTTTGTGGTCTTCTTTCTGAAGTGGCATTGTTTTACTGGGGTAAATACTCAAGGTTTGTCATCTCACACCAAGGAACTTGAAGGTGTGAACACACAAGAAGTGAGTTTAATAGTAGAGATTTAACAGGTGAGAGAAAAGAGAAAAGCTCTCTCCTGCCGAGAGAGGGGGACTCTTGAGTGAGTCTTCTGGTTTTGTAGTGAAATGCGTGGGGTTTTATAGATGAGTTTGAGGAGGTGGTTTCTGATTTACATAGGGCCCAAAAGATTGGTTGGACCAGCTGTGCCATTTACATAGCATATCAAGAAGCTGGCCGCCCCATCCTAATCTTTTATTATGTGAATGGGTTCTCTACCTGGTAGGTGCCACATTGCCTGCAGCTTTACTGCATGCGTGGTTGACAAAGGAAAGGGAAGATGGAGTCTCCATGGTGAACATGCCTGGCCCCCAGGTAGACTTTTCCTATTGGCACAGCTGCCAGCATTCACCATGCAAGCTGCTGGTTTGTTTTTCTATGTCTGCAGCTTGATTTTTCAGGCTGCTCTTTGTTAGAAAAGAAATGATTTTGGGGCTGCTTTTTATTAAAAGGGAAACCTTACCAAGGACTTTCTTATCCTCACTATCTGCCTAAGTAATTTCTTTCTAGCTCCTGTATTATTTCCCTCCTGTTAGAAGTGGTAACCCTAACTACTGTTAGTGGGTGCTGGATTATGACTCTTTCTGCCTACTTCCTGCTGAAAAAGGGGCGCTGTGTGGGGAACAGCAGCTAGGGCTCCTCCTGGGGTCGACCTAAGGATCCTCAGAAGAATGGCATGTTCATGGATGTTCCCTCTGCAGTACCATTTGTAGTTTAACAGCTTCTAGGTGAGAATAAATTTGGGTTACTAGAGGACATGTATCAAAATAAAACAAGGTGGGGTAAGGACAGCTCAAAAACTCCTGAGGCTGCTGTAACCCCTTGATAACTGGTAGCTATGGTTATGCTTGTTAAGATTTAGGTGTGTGGGCCTTGGCTTTTGTTAACCACCTTGGTTTTATTTTCCCAAAGAAACCTCTGGGTTATGGGTAGCCTATTTACTTTTATTACCTGGCAGGATTTGCAGGATGATTGCTAAGAACTAGCATATTGATCCAGATTTATTTTATTTTATTGCATTTTAGGTTTTGGGGTACCTGTGAAGAACATGCAAGATTGTTGCATAGGTACACACATGGCAGTGTGATTTGCTGCCTTACTCCCCATCACCTGTATCTGGCATTTCTCCCCTTGCTATCTCTCCCCAGTTCCCCACCCCCCACTGTCCCTCCCCTATTTCCCCCTGACAGACCCCAGTGTGTGATGCTCCCCTCCCTGTGTCCAAGTTCTCATTGTTCAACATCCACCTATGAGTGAGAACATGCGGTGTTTGATTTTCTGTTCTTATGTCATCGATGGGCATTTGGGTTGGTTCCAGGTCTTTGCTATTGTAAACAGTGCTGCAATGAACATTCGTGTGCATGTGTCCTTATAGTAGAATGATTTATAATCCTTTGGATATATACCCAGTCATGGGATTGCTGGGTTAAATGGAATTTCTATTTCTAGATTCTTGAGGAATCGCCACACTGTCTTCCACAATGGTTGAACTAGTTTACACTCCCACCAACAGTGTAAAAGTGTTCCTATTTCTCCACATCCTCTCCAGCATCTGTTGTCTCCCGATTTTTTAATGATTGCCATTCTAACTGGCGTGAGATGGTATCTCAATGTGTTTTTGACTTGCATTTCTCTAATGAC
>CAUYLG010017433.1:0-42344 GCA_963573385.1 Cacajao melanocephalus
AGAAAGAGGAAGAGAAAGAGGGAGAGAGAACGGGATTCTTGTTCTATTGCCCAGGCTAGAATGCAGTCTAAAAATGGGTATTAAAAACCTCTTTTATGCCAATAATTGTGCTTAACAATGGAGACAGGAAGGAATAAGGGAGGAAAATAACAAACAAGCAGCCAACCAATATTTCATTTAAAGCTGTGAAATGCTACGCAATTGCTGAGGAGTGATTTACTTCCAATTATGTGGTCACTTTTAAAGTAGGTGTAATGTGATACTGGGAAAAATGTATGTTTTGTGGATTTGGGGTGGAGAGTTCTGTAAATATTTGTTAAGTTTACTTGTTCCAGGTCTGAGTTCAAGTGCTGGATATCCTTGTTAATTTTCTATCTCGTTGATCTGTCGAATATTGACAGTGTAATGTTAAAGTCTCCCACTATTACTGTGTGGGAGTCTAAGTCTCTTTGTAAGTCATTAAGAACTTGCCTTATTTATCTGGGTGTTCCTGTATTGGGTGCGTATATATTTAGGATCGTTAGCTCTTCTTGTTGCATTGATCCTTTCACCACCATGTAATGTCCCTCTGTTTCTTATGGTCTTTTTTGCTTTAAAGCCTGTTTTATCAGAGACGAAAGTTGCAGCTTCTGTTTTTATTTTGTTTTTTTTGTTTTTTTTTGCTCTCCATTTGGTAAGTCTTCTTCCATCCCTCTGTTTTGAGTCTTTGTGTATCCTTGCATGTGAGATGGGTCTAGACACAGCATACCGATGGGTTTTAGCTTTTTATTCAATTTGCCTGTCTGTGTCTTTTGACTGGGGCATTTAGTCCATTTAAATTTAGGATTAATATTGATATATGTGAGTTTGATACTGCCATTTAATGCTAGCTGGCTGTTCTGCCCATTAGTTGATGTAGATTCTTCATTACGGTGATGCTCTTTACCTTTTGGTATGTTTTTGGAATGGCTGATACTGGTTGTTCCTTTCTATGTGTAGTGCTTCTTTCAGCTCTTGTAAAGCAGGCCTGGTGGTGATGTAATCTCTGAGTACTTGTTTGTTAGCAAAAAATTTCACTTTTCCTTCACTTATGAAGCTTAGTTTGGCTGGATATGAAATTCTGGGTTGAAAGTTCTTTTCTTTAAGGATGTTGTATATTGGCCTCCACTCTCTTCTGGCTTGTAGGGTTTCTGCTGAGAGATCTGCCGTTGAGTCTGATGGGCTTCCCTTTGTGGGTAACCCGACCCTTCTCTCTGGCTGCCCTTAGCATTTTCTCCTTCATTTCAACCCTGGTGCATCTGACAATTATGCGCCTTGGGGTTGCTCTTCTTGAGGAATATCTTTGTGGTGTTCTCTGTATTTCCTGGACTTGAATATTGGCCTGCCTCGCTAGGTTGGGGAAGTTTTCCTGGATAATATCGAAGAGCATTTTCCAGCTTGGATTCATTCTCTTCGTCACATTCAGGTACACCTATCAAACGTAGATTGGGTTTTTTTCACATAGTCCCATATTTCTTGGAGACTTTGTTCATTCCTTTTTACCCTTTTTTCTCTAATCTTGCCTTCTCGTTTTATTTCATTGAGTTGATCTTTGACCTCTGATATCCTTTCTTCTGCTTGGTCAATTCCGCTGTTGAAACTTGTGCATGCTTTGCAAAGTTCTTGTGTTGTGTTTTTCAACTCCATCAATTCACTTATATTCCTCTCTAAGTTGTCCATTCTCGTTAGCATTTCATTAAATCTTCTTTCAAGGTTCTTAGTTTCTTTGCATTGGGTTAGAATATGTTCTTTTAGCTCACAGAAGTTTCTTATTATCCACCTTCTGAAGCCTGATTCTGTCAGTTCATCACACTCATTCTCCATCAGGCCTTGTTCCCTTGCTAACGAAGAGCGGCGATCCCCTGTGGGAGGAGAAGCATTCTGATGTCGGGTGTTCTCAGCCTTTTTGCACTGGTTTCTTCCCATTTTTGTGGATTTAACCACCTGTTGTCTTTGTAATTGCCGAGTTTCAGATTAGGTCTCTGAGTGGACGTCCGGCTTGTTGGTGATGAAGTTTTTTCTGTTTCTTAGTTTTCCTTCGGAGGATGCCCCTTCCCCACAGAGCTGGGCCTTCCCGGGTTCAGCTGTGCTTGCTGTGAAACTCTCAGTCCTCAGTGCTTCCAATTCCCGTTCTCCTTGTGGGCATGGGACCAGCCGAGCCCAACTAAAAGGGTACCCAGTCCCGTATACTCCACACTTGAGAAGCGCCACGCTGGTGCGCCAGCAAAACAGCCGCGCTGGCCAAAAGAGTTGCGCTGGCCACCATGGAGCTCCTCTGCCAGGAATCTCCCAGTTTGTGGGCAACAAAAATTCGTCTGAAATTGCGGTGTCCACTCGCTCTCTGCACTTTCACTGGGAGCTACAATCCTGAGCTGCTGCTAATCGGCCATCTTCTCTCTCTCTCTCAGAGTATCTTATAGTATGTAGTATTTTCATACCATGGATGATCACAGTAACTGAAACCATGGAAAGCAAAATCGTGGAAAAAAGGAGAACGCTACATTGCCAATTTAAATTTAAAGCCCTGTTGCATTTTTATGAATTTCTTTTGCAACTATAGGCATGGAAGGCTTTTCACATTGGGAGTGGGGCTGCCAGCTATACACAACTTTTTAAAATGTACCTTGGATTAAAATTTTCCCACCCTGCTATTTACCAATAGCACTTGATATTTTCTCTCTCTTTTTTTCTTTTTGAGATGGGAGTTTTGCTCTTGTTGCCCAGTCTGGAGTGCAATGGTGGGATCACAGCTAACTGCAACCTCCACCTCCTGGGTTCAAGCGATTCTCCTGCCTCAGCCTCCTGAGTAACTGGGATTACAGGCATGCGCCACCATGTCCAACTAATTTTGTATTTTTAGTAGAGATGGGGTTTCTCCATGTTGGTCAGGCTGGTCTCAAACTGCCGACCTCAGGTGATACACCCACTCGGCCTCCGAAAGTGCTAGCATTACAGGTGTGAGCCACTGTGCCCGGCTGATATTTTCTCTTTATTAACAGTTTTAACTTTTCCACAATGTTCTAAGTGCTTTTTATCCATCTAATTTCCTTCTTAACTGGATAGAATCCATTATTTGGTGTGCATTTTGCAGCTAATTTATCCTTGAAGGGCCATCAGCACGCACTTCTGTTGAAAAATCACACTTTCTAAAGGGAATAAAAATTCAGATTCCTTCATAGTGGAGGTCAGTCAATTACTAACACATGCCTTTTAAATATTTTAGGCCAAATCATTTTTTTCTATATTATACTTTCGAACATTGGGATCATACCTGAGCACCTGTCCAATTGCTTCTACAGTTCCCAAGGCTCCCTGAGAGAAAATACTGGTAACTTCCCTTTAAGTACCTCTCTGATCCATCTTCATGAGAAACTGAACAAGCACAAAATAAATTGAGCTTTTATATTTTCACAACAGAACATCAATGCTGTTTGTCCCATATTTGGTATTTAAAACATATGGATCCCTCTTCAATCAACTGAGTATGGGCACTTAAGGCACTCACTGTGGTAATTCAACCATAAATTGATTTAATCCAGTATTTACCAAAGGCTCACATGAGACATCTGATATTTGAGAGAAACTGCCTAATGGGCATACTAACTATTCATTCTTCTAGAACAAATTCTCTGTTAGTTCATCAGGACGCACCATAGCTAAAGTATATGTATTGTCTTAAAATTTTATTTGGGAATAATTTCATACCTAGAGACAAGTTATAAAAGTAAAAATAATACAAATAGTGCTCTTATACTGTTTAGCCATATTCACATAAGGTTAATATTTTATCTCAATTGTTTTATCATTTGCAATCATGCATATTCCTCCTCCTCTTCCTCTCTTTACACAAACATAAACACACACATGCGGTTTTTTTCCTGAACATTTTTGAGGGCAAATTACAGACATTATGGCCCTTTGTCCTAAATCCTTCAAAGTATAATATATTCCCATAAATAGTTATCAGTGTCAGCATATTTAACACTGATATAATACTTTCATTTAACATAAGTATTCCAATTTTGTCAAGTGATCTTGCAATGTCCTTTATAGAATATCTCCCTTTCCATACAGGATCCAGTTAGGGTCAGGTAGTGCCTTTAATTGCCAGGTGTCTTTAGCCTCCGACATTCTAGAACATCTTCATAGTGAAAGCTGTCATTTATGATGTTGACATTTTGGGAGAACAGCTCCCCTCCCCACCCCACTTTTTAAGATAATGCTCCTCACAGAAGGTCTGTCTGATGTATTCCTGAGATTTGACTGAGGTTACACATTTTCAGCCAGAACACTTCATGGTGGTGATGCGTCCTCAGTGCATCACATCTTCAGGCACATGATCTCCTCCTGTCCTTCAGTGATGCTCTTAACTTTGATCATCCATTCCAAGTATTGTCCAATTTCTCTACTGCATAATTACTATGTATTTTCTCCCTTGCAATTAATAAGCAGTGCAGCACTTTAAAAGCATACAAATATTCTGCTTCCTCATCGAAACCTCCTGCTATAGGTAGCATCCTAAATGCTAAATCTGATTATTCTTATCTGATTCAATTTTTACTGTGATGGTTGCAAACAGATGATTTTCCAACTTGAGCAGCCCCCTCCATATTTACCAGTCAGGCTTTGGAATTTCTCTGAAAGCAAAAGTAAACCATTTATCTTAGCTCACTATAGATGCTAAGATTCCCTAAATTAAGATATAATGTTAAAATCTCAGCCAGGTGCATGTGCCTGTAATCTGAGCTACTTGGAAGGCTGAGGTGAGAGGACAGCTTGAGGCCAGGAGTTCAAGGCTGCAGTGTGCTATGACTGTGTCTGTGGATGAACAACCACAACACTTCAGCTTAGGCAATGTAGTGAGACCTCAGCTCTTAAAAAAAAAAATCTCACCTTGCACAGTCATTGGTCAATATAGAAAATATCCATTCAAAACACATTTCCTAACTTTCGTAAAAACATAGCTGAAGGCAATTATCATCTTTCCAGTATCTCACTTACAAAACAAAGAAAAAAAAGCATGTCTCTCAACATATAATTTCTTTACCAGACACAGCATAATATGTTTCTTTCCTAGAAAACACAGAATTTAAGTTTGGTGTTCAAATGCAGTGACTAATCCATCTCAGGTGTCTGGTAATATTTGTTTCTCTCTCCCTTTATAAAGTTATCTCCAATTCCTTAGGGAAGGCGGTAAGGCACATGGGAAGGTATAGAAGGAAAATATTTTTGTGGAAAACATTTAGACAATATATTTATTTCAGATCTATTTTCTGAATAATATCTTTAAGTTGTATCAACTTAAATTTGTTTGAATGATGACATATTCTTTGGAATTATAAAATGTCTCAAATGAGGTATTCAGTATATTGAGTTCTAATCCTGGCATCCTCTTCAAATGATATGCAAAAAACTATGCAACAGAAAGATATTTATATAAAGCATACACTACCAGACCATTATAATTCTCATACATTTAAATGCCAATGCAAATATCTTGAGTTAAGATTCAACAGACAGGCTTTTAATTCAAGATGACAGATTAAGCATACAAGTATACCCCCGCAAATGGACCCACATCTATATGGAATTCATTTTATAATAAATGTGGCACTTCAAATCAATGGAAAAACATGGAATATTTCAAGTCAGGACAAATATCTGATTGTTCATTTGGCTTGTCAATATGGAGGGTTTTGCATGCATATTCAAGTGAAACTGGTCTATGATTTTCCCTCCCAGTAGTAGGAGTTACATGATTGGGTTACCAAGGTTACTGCAAGACACATTATGTAAGTTAAAGATTTATAAAATAAGGTTGGGTGGGCTTACTATTGGTAGAATTCCTCGGTAGCATTGTCTGGGACTTGTACTTTTTGGTGAAGATATTTAAAAATGATTCATTTTCTTTAATGTTAAACGTCTATTCCAGTTTCTCTTTCTTCTAGAAAATCTGCCTTTGACCTAGGTTTTCAAATGTATTGATATAAAAGTTATTCACAGTACTTTCTTGTTGTTGCTTTGTCTCTGCTGTATGTCCCCCTTTTTGTGCTTAATATTATTTATTTGTACTTTCTTCCTTTTGTGTTGAGCAGTCCCAACAGATATCTATTTTGTAAGTCTTCAATGGGCCAGATTTTGTTTTTACAGATTGTCTCTGTTCTTAATTTTTCTATTTCATTAATTTCTGCTCTCATCTTTATTTTCTCCTTCTTTCAATTTTCTTTAGGATTATTCTATTTGACTATTATTAGCTTCTTGGGATAGTGACTTAATTGGCTATATTCCAAAGTTTTTGTTGTTGCTGTTTTTATTTGTATTACAAAACTCATCACCCAGCTTCAAACGATGGCCAACGTTTATTCATTTTACCCATGAACATCTGAATTATTTTAAAGTAAGTCCCAGACATCATTTTATCTCATCCTTAAATTTTGGGTAGTGAGCTCAACTTTGATGGGGCTTTATCTGTGGGAATTCTATAACACAAAGGTTACTGCTCTAAGACTCAGTTTACTTAAAGCATAAAATGGGGATAATAATAGACTTATAGTCACACTGAGCAGATAACCTAAAAAGGTGCATGTACAGAAATTTGCCAGGCATGGTGAAAGTCTCCATAAAAGTTAGCTATTATTACTTAAATGGACATTGAATCCCTTAAGTTACAAGTTTGCAGAGGGAATCAAGGCCCTTATGATACACTAACATTCATAATGTCCCGATACCTGTTTCTACTAAACAGCAACACCTATTGTAACCATGTATCCTGGCTTATTAATTTCTCACTCATAGCCTAATGCTGTAAATACCCAATCGTACAAGGTAAATACAATGCAACTCAACAGTAATGTGAAAATACAAACCTTCAAAAGAATGCAGGATTTCATGAAGTCTATGAAAATAATATTAAAGAAAGTGCTCATCTCATAGCTCTAAAACCCTTTGGTTACGGCAGAATCAAACCACTCAACAACTGAAGATAGGACAATTCACTCAACAACTAAAGAAGGATGAGGAAAGAATAAGAATTGAGAAATATAATGTTAAAGGGTTAAGAAAGTATCTTGAGAAACTGGTGAAACCCTCAAGAGTTTTGATAAAACTGATGTACAAGACTAGTTTACATAAGAAATGCTAGAAAAATCAAACACAAAATGAAGGATGCTATCAGACAATTATACAATTTTACTGGAAAAATTATGCCAAGAAGATATCACATCATTCTTTGTTAATTCTGAGAATTAGCATAGCTGCAACTACAATTTAAATTTTGATAAACATTTAGTAAAATAATATACATACAGTACGTTTTCATTTCTGAATACTGTCCTTAACAAATTTTTCATTAAAAACGAATAAATTTTGTCTCTATTTTTAATAGCTTTACTTTTAAGAGGTATTTTCCAAATACTAATTTTCTCAATTAGGAATTTCTCTTAAGTGTATATTCCTAACGAGGAAAAAACCTATTACCTAAATCGCTGACACTGATTATAACTGGGAGAGCAGGAACTGAAATAGGAAAAAGCTATAAAGAATTATTATCTTTTTATACAACATATGCCACAGTATTGTTTAAATTTGTTATAAAAAGAACATGTAGCATTCTTGTAATTAAAACGAAATCACTAAAATTAAAAGATATGCTTTTGTTTGGCATACTAGGACATTACTATAAATGTGTAAGAGAAAGCAAAGGCAATTAATATTGATAAGCAGATATTTATTGGACAAAACTTCTGTAAGCAGGAAAATGAGAGGACAAAAGAAGAAACTCTTTAATATACTTGACAGGAAAATGAAGCAAGCAGCACATAAATTACTTCATGTTGGAAATATACTCTCAAATGTTGCAGAATGCTGAGCAACCTCTACTTCTTAGTTTAAGAATGATCTAGGACTGTACTGTCCAATTAGTCACAAGTAGCTATCAAGCACTTGAAGTGTAGTTAGTTTAAACTGAGATGTGCTGTGCATATAAAATACACTTGGATTTCAAACACTTGGTACAAAAAAATGCAAAAGGTCTATTATTTTTATACTGATTATATGTTGAAATGATACTATTTTGGATATACTGCAATAAATAAAACATTAAAATTAACTTCGTTTGTTTATTTTTGTATTTTTTAAAGTGGCTTCTAAAGAATTTAGAATTACATATGTGGTTTACATTCACAGTCCACGTTAAATAATTCTAGTAGGTTAGCATGGGTCTAAGATCTTGCCATATCCCAAATGCCACAAGGACAAATACAATCTGTTTTTCTCTTTCTGTTTTGTTGGCTTCAGCAGCATGGGAACACATCAAATCAAGAAATCAACTAAAGCATGAATGTACAGATAAGCTTATCTGCATACAAACAAACACTTTAGTTCATAATGATTTTTTTAAAAGATCCAAATGTTGTACTGAACCAAGCATAGAAAGTCAACACTAAGACAAAAGTATGCCAAATTGCAGGGTCTTTATTGCCGGTGGCCATGGAGGACTCCCGTCTCTCCAACCCGTGGCCCCGAAAGGAGGGTGTCAAGACCTTTTATACCCTTAAAACCACCTTGGGGGTGAGGGTGAGGGGCGGGGGTGGGGGTGAAGGGTTTCAGACATTCCAAGGGCCAGGGGATTCTGTCAATCACCTCCTGGGCGGAGATGAGGGTGAGGGGCTCCAGACATTCCAAGGGCCAGGGGACTTTTGTCACTCCAATTGTTACTTAAGTGGTTTACAGAAGTCAAGATAAGCGTTAGTTTACACATTGTCTGGGTAGTGGTGGGAGTTACAGACCTTAGTTACTTATTACAAGTCGCAGGAGCCAAGATGGTGTGGGTTTGGACTGCTTGCCTGTCACATTAGGGTCACAGAGAGCAGTTTTAACAGAAAGCCGAGGTATGGTTGAGTATGCAGTTTTATGGGGCTTTTACCATGTCACACAAAGAAGTAAAGTCTACTCATGTTACATAAATCAGAAAACAAAACAAATCAGACAACAATCTGAGAGGTAAAAGTCAGCCTCAACAAATTTAGGAGCATTTTTCCCAACTTATCTTTTTCTTTTTTCCTGAAAATACAGGCTTTTTATGTATGTTTGAAACTGTGGAAGGCTCTAGATTTCAAATCATTTCTTTATACTTCCTTGGTTTCACTATACTATCAAGAATACGCTTTATTCTCACTGGTCTACTTACAAACTGGCAATACTAAGAGATACCATGGTCCTTCCATTTGGCAGTATATATGTCCATTTGTAAAGAAACAGAAGTACCTTAAAGGCAAATTTAGTATGTCTGTAATTAAGTGTAATATTAAAAATTGTATTAAGTGATACAAGTAAACTATAAGATTTCTGGGCACTAAGATAATTATATACTTTTAAATTCTAGCCATCCTCTCAAAAAAAATTCACTGCTCTCCTCTCCCCAATTTCATAGTTTGGTGAACAGTATCACTGTCAATCCAGTTGTTCAAGCCAAAACCCAGGAAGTCACTATCCCCGGCATTTCAATCAATTACCAAGTCCTATTCACCTATCTCTACACTGTTTCCAGTGACTTTCTAAGATACCAATCAGATTCCCCTGTTCATTTCCCTGTTCAAAATTCTTCAGTGGCTTTTCACACACAAGCTTTAAAGTATCTTGCATAACAAATACAGTCCTACATAATTTAGCTCCATTACCACCCCCAAAACTTCCTATCTGCCCAGTCTCATCTCTAGCTACTCCTAATTTCAGACTTCATATTCCATCAACTCCAACTTCTCTGATAATACTAGACACACGCCCAGCTGACCTATCATACCTCTGTGGTTTGAAGCATACTATTTTCTCAGCTGGATGTTTGCCTGATAGTCTCCTATTTATCCTTCAAGTCTCACATGAAAGGTTACCTTTTCTATAACTTCATTACTGACTCTCCTTGATATTCTAAGGTCCTTCCTATAAGTTTCCACTATACACTCATCTTTACATACACACACTTTCATTAAACCAATTACCATACTGCTTTATAGTTACTTGTTTGCACATCTGCCTCTCTTCTTCAGTGTAGAGTTAGTGTCTTTTTGTCTTTTTATCTATAATACCGTAGCACTTCATTTGGCACTAAATAAATGTCACTTACTTATTTATATCACTAAATAAATATTCATTCATTCCACAAATATTTACTATGTGCCAAGTCCCATCTTAGGCATTGGGAGCACAGTAATGAACAAAGCTCCTGGCCTCATTAAGCTTACTGGTGAAGACTATCAATCAACAAACATTTAAACATATCCTATAATGTGTAAGGTTACACAGTAAAATGGAGCAGAGATGAAAATATAGAGTGTGATGGGGTGTGTGGCTATTTTAGAAGGGAAGACCATGTTATAAAGCGAGAAGACTACTCTGAGGAGTGACCTGAGCTGATGCTTAAACTAAGTCAGAGAGACCCATAAATTATCAGGAAAAAGAGAAATCCAGGAAAAAGGAAGAACATATGTAAAAGCTCTGGGGCAGGACAAGTTCGGCATGGACAAGAAGTAACAGGAAAACAAGTGTGGTATCAGCAGAGTAAGAAGGGGTGAAGAGGCCAGGCATGGTGGCTCACGTCTGTAATCCCAGCACTTTGGGAGGCTGAGGCAGGCAGATCACCTGAGGTCAGAAGTTCAAGACCAGCCTGGCCAACACGGTGAAACCTCTTCTCTACTAAAAATACCAAAAATTAGCCAGGTGTGGTGGCACATGTCTGTAATCCCAGCTACTTGGGAGACTGAGGCAGGAGAGTCGCTTGAACCTGGGAGCAGAGGTTGCAATGAGCCAAGATGAGATTGCGCCACTGCACTCTAGCCTGGGTGACAGAGTGAGACCCTGTCTCAAGAAAGAAAAGAAAAAAAGGCGAAGAAGGAGTGGAGAAGTCAGTAAGACAGCTAAGGGCCAGAATGAGTAGTGGTTTGTAGGTTACAGTAAGAGCTTTGGATTTTATTTTCAGAGTGTTGGGAAGTTACTGCAAGGTTTCAACAAGAGAGTAACATGATCTGACTTATTTTTGCTAAAGATTATTCTAGCTAATATGTGAGTACAGGGGAACAAAAGTAGAAGGAAATCTGTTAGGAAGTTACTGCAGCACATCTAGGGTGGTAGCAGAGGAGGTCATAAGAAGTGGTCAGATTAATCATAGAATCTGAAAGCAAAGCTAACAAAACAATGGACTGACTGTATGGGATGTGAAAGAAAGAGAGGAGAAACCCCTTCTCTACAAAAAATACAAAAATTAGTGGACATGGTTGTGTGCACCTATAGTCCCAGCTACTCAGGAGGTTGAGGTGGAACACTTGAACCCAGTAGGTTGAGGCTTCAGTGAGCTGTGATCGCGCCATTGCATTCCAGCCTAGGTGACAGAGCAAGATCCTACCTCAGATAGATAGACAGACAGACAGACAGATAGACAGACAGACAGACAGATAGATAGATACATAGATACTTAGATACATAGACAGACAGACAAATGCTGTTGAAAGGTCAAGCAGAATGAACTGAGAATTGTTACTGGATTTAGCAGGATAGGGTTGCTGGTAAACTGGAATGGCTTCATGGAATTGGGGAGATAAATATCCCACTAGAATAGTCTTCACTAGACATGCAAGGGTAGTACTAAGTAGAATATAATATTTTGCACTGCTCTATTATTCACCACATAACAATTAAAGCACCTTGAGACTCAGTATTCATATATAAATAAAGCTCACATTTTCAAAATCTTCCTTAAAAGCTATTCTTGACTTAGCAAAAAGTTCAGTATTAAAGCCCATACAAAATCAGTTCTCTGGTCATTTGAATTCAGTCTGTGGAACACATACTTAAATAAACTCTGCTTCTTTAGCAACAGCCAGTATACAGCTCTGGAGTACTGGCTGACTTTGTGGATGTAATAGTTAATACTCATTGATGAATTTGTATACAGTGCTCAGTGTTCTGAAGACAAAACTAGATACAAAGTTAGATAGATACAAAGTTCTTTTTCTTGGTCACTACAGAAGAATGAGATCTGAAGAATGAGATCTCCAAGTAAAAAAAAAGATGGGGTTTAACATGGTACGGTTTTAAAAATAATAGCTGGCTCAAAGATCTACAATGGAAGGTACAATCTAGTTTTAGGAAAAGATTTAGTAATATAAAAATAACCAAAAAAAGGGGTGTTTGTTTGTATTCTAATACAAAACGATTTTACAATAAACCTAAAAGCAAAAACTAAAAATCTGTATTATCCTTCCAGAGAAAACCACTGATAACATTTTGTTTTGTATGCTTATAGACCTTTTGTAGGTTTTCTGTAGTAAAAAACTAACAAATTTACCTCAACAATTTTCAAGTGTATATAGCACAATATTTTAACTATATGCACACTCTTGTACGACAGATCACCAGAACATTTTCATCTCACGTGACTGAAATTCTACACTCACAGAACAAGTCAATTCCTTGGAAAATACCATTTTAGTTTCTGTTTTTATGAGTTTAATTTCTTTAGATACCTCATATTACTGAAATTATACAAGTATTCACCTTTTTCTGATTGGTTTGTTTCACTTAGCAAAATGTCCTAAAGGTTCAAACATGAGGCAGCATGACAGGAATTCATTCTAAGGTTGGATGATATTCCGTTGTATGTATATACAATATTTTCTTTATCCATTCGTCCACTGATGGACACTTAGGTTGCTTCCATATATTGGTGGTTGTGAATAATGCTGCACTGAACACGGGATTTCAGATGTCTCTTTAACATCTTAATCTCATTCTCTTTGAATATATACCCAGTAGTGGGACTGCTGGATCATATGACAGTTCTATTTTCAGTTTTAGGAAGAACTTCCATACTTCTTCCTATGTTTTCCATAGGAGGGTGTGGCATTGTACAATCCTACCAAGAGTTTGCAAGGGTTCCAATTCTTCTACATCCTTGTCAACACTTGTTATCTCCTGTTTTTTCTTTGATAGTGGCCATCTTAACAGGTGTGAGATGATATCTCATTGTGGTTTTGATTTGCACAGTGATTATTATGTAGAGCATCTTTTTACATGCCTGCTGGCCATGCATGTTTATTCTTTGGAGAAATGTCTATTCAGGTTCTGCTCATTTTTTATTCAGATTATTTGTTACTGAGTTGTCAAGTTCTTTATATATTCTGAATAGTAACCCTTTGTCTGATATATGGTTTACAAATATCGTCTCCTATTCCTTAGGCTATGTTTTCACTCTGATGATTGCTTATTTGCTGTATAGAAGATTTTTAAGTTGGATGTATGTTTTTTACTTTTTTAGTTTTTTAAGTCGATGTACATGTTTTTGCTTTTGTTACTTGTGCTTTTGATGTCATATTCAGGAAACCACTGCTAATTCCAATATCATGAAGCTTTTCCTGTTTTCTTCTATGACTTTCACAGCCTTGGTTCTTATTTTTAATCCATTTTTAATTAAATTTTGTGTATGGTACACCTTCATTCTTTTGCATGTGGATATCCAGTTTTCCCAACAGGATTTGTTGAAGAAACTACACTTTTTCCATTGTGTAGTCTTGGTATACTCATCAAAGATCATTTGACTATATATGTGTGTGTTTATTTTTAGGCTCTCCAGTCTGTGCCATAGGTCTATATGTCTGTTTTTATGCCAGTACCACACTGTTTTGATTATTATAGCTTTGTAATATGCTTTGGAATCAGGAAGTGTGAGGCCTCCAGCTTTGTTGTTCTTTCTCAAGACTGCTTTGGCTATTTGAGCTCCTTTGAGATTCCACATGAATTTTACAGTGGTTTTATCTGTTTCTACAAAAAACACCATACAGAGTTTGACAGAGATTGCACTGACTCTGTAGATTGCTTTGGACAGTATGGACATTTTAACAATATTAAGTCTTCTAATCCACAACAGTACTGCATCAATATTCATCAGGAATATTGGTCTTCTTGTACAGACTGAGCAGCCCTAATCCAAGAATCCTAAATCCAAAATGTTCCAAAATCCAAAACTTTCTGAGGGCTCACAGTGCTCAAAGGTCATACTCAAAGGAAATGCTCATTGAAGCATTCTGAATTTTGGATTTTTGGAGTAGAGATGCTCAACCAGTACTATTTGTCTGGCTTCAGTTTCAGGATAACCAAATGTATTCTTTCCATTTATTTGTATCTTTAATTTCTTTCAGCAATGTTTTGTAGTTTTCAATGTATAAGTCTTTCCCTGCCCCCCCGACTGAGTTTACTCTTATGCATTTTATTCTTTGCGATGCTACTGTAAATGAGATTTTCTTCCTTTCCTTAATTTTTAGTACACAGAAACACAATGTGCTGATTTTGTATTCTGCAACTTGGCTGAAATTGTTTATTAGTTCTAACAGCTTTTTTTTTTTTTTTTTTTTTTTTTTTTTTTTTAATCTTTAAGGTTTTACAAATGTAAAACCAAGTCATCTGTGATTAGGGATAATTCTACTTCCTCCTTTCCAATTTGGATGTTTTTTATTTCTTTTTCTTGTCTAACTGCTCTGGCTAGGATTTCTATTACAATGTTGAAAAAAGTGATGACTGAGTATCCTCGTCTTGCTCCTGATCTTAGGGGAAAACTTCATTTTTCACTAATGATTATGTTAGCTGTGAGCTTTTCAAATATTACCTTCATAATGTTGAGATAATTTTCTTCTATTCCTTGTATGCTGAGTGTTTTTATCATAGAAAGGTATTCTTTTTTGTCAATGCTTTTACTGAATCAATTGAAATGATGTGATTTTTGTCCTCAATTGTTAATATGGTATATATTCTATATTTATTGATTTTCATATGTTGAGCCATTCTTGCCTCCCAGAGATAAATTCCACTTGGTCATGGTGTAAGATCTTTTAATGTATTACTGAATTCATTTTGCTAATATTCTGTTGAAGACTTTTACAATATTCATCAGAGATACTGGCCTGTAGCTTTCTTATAATATCTCTGGCTTTGGTATCAGAGTAATGCTAACCTCATTAATTGCGTTTGGAAGTATTCCTTCCTCTTCCACTTCCTGAGAGTTTAAGAATTGGTGTCAATTCTCCTTTAAATGTTTAGTAGAATTCCTCAATGACACCATGTGGTCCTCGATTTTCTTTGCTAGGAGATTTCCGATTACTGGTGGAACTTCCTTACTGCTTATGGGTCTGCTCAGATTTTCTATTTCTTCATCATTCAGTCTTGGTGTATTTCCAGAAATCTACCAGTTACAGGTTAGCTAATATGATGGCATTTAATTGTTCATAATAGCCACTTTGATCCTTCGTATTTCTGTGGCATCAGTTGCAATGTCTCCTTTTTCATTTCTGACTTCAGTTGAGTCAGTCTACTCTCTTTTTCCTCAGCCTAGCTAAGGGTCTGTCAACTTTATTGATCTTACAATCTTTTCAAAACACCAACTACTAGTTTCTTATATTTTTTCTATTATTTTCCTATGTTGTTTATTTCTGCTGTATATTATTTCGTAGACCTTTTTTTTTTTTTTTTGGAAAGATTTACAAAATTTACCTAAAAGCACAGGTTCCTAAGCCAGGTTTTTCCAATTTATTTTCCTGCATTCCTCAGTAAAAAAAAAAAAAGCATTACACAGTAAACAGACTCATACACATATGTGACTTAAAAAAAAAGTCCAGGCCGGGTGGATCACAACACTTCGGGAGGCCAAGGCAGGTGGATCACCTGAGGTCAGGAATTTGAGACCAGCTTGGCTAACACGGTGAAACCCCCATCTCTACTAAAAATACAAAAATTAGCCGGGCATGGTGGTGGGCACCTGTAATCCCAGTTACTTGAAAGGCTGAAGCAGGAGAATTGCTTGAACCCAGGAGGTAGAGATTGCAGTGAGCCGAGATCATGCCACTGCACTCCAGCCTGTGTAATAGAGTGAGACTCCATCTCAAAAAAAAGAAGTCCAAAAAATACTTACCCTTAATATATGCACTGCTCTTACTTTTAATCTGTAATTCTTCACTTTTTTAATATTTAAGGCTTTTAAAATTCTTATAATTTAAAATTAATTCATTCACTAAGTTGATTTCACTTGAATAAAAGTTTTAAAATACTATTCTAAACAGTACATTCAACGTCAGAAATGTATACAACAGGCATAGAAAACATTGTCTGTTTCAAATAATTTGTAATTCTTGTTGTGGAGCAAGGTAAAAGAGAAAACATGAGTAAAAATTGGAAGATTATTCTTTGGCAGAATAAAATTAGAATAAGAAAATAATAAAATTGAAAATATACCCAGTCCTTTCCACACTTTCAAGGTCTTCCCACTTCCAATGTCAATCACAAGCCCAGTACAATTGGCCTTCCATATCTGTGAGATCCGTATCTATGGATTCAACCAACCCACAGATGGAAAATATTCAGTTAAAAAAAATTGTGTCTGTACTGAACATGTACAGATTTTTCCTTGTTATTATTCCCTAAACAATACAGTCTAACAAATATTTACCTAGCATTTATATTGTATTAGGTATTGTAAGTAATCTAGAGATGATATAAAGTATAAAGGAGGATGTACATAGGTTATATGCAAATACTGCCATTTTATATCAGAGACTTAAACATCCTCAAATTGTGGTATCCAAGAAAGGTCTTGGAACCAATTCCCCAGGGACACTGAGGGTCAACTGCATTTGCAAATAAGAAACCAAGAAATGTCTTTCTCCTGCATAGGAGCTTCACTTTAAAACAGGTTCAACATATACAACAGCCCAGAGGCACTTGTGTGTGATATAATAACATAAAAAATTATACTTGGAGAGCTGAGAAATGGCTTCATATTTTAAAAACTATAAAATCTGCTAATGAACCACAACTGATTCTGCTGTAGTTTTCTTAATGCATCCTTCCATAAATGCACTTGCACTAGTTATTATAATACAATGATATATTTCACACTTGAAAACACAAAATAATTCCTATATCTGCTTGGAGAGTCATTCTTACTTCTATTCAAACCAGGTTACACAAAATATACATTACAATTTAAGTTAACAGAATAAGACAATAATTTCTAAAATTAAAGTCTACAGTGAAAGAAAGTACTCTACAGGTCTTCTTTTTAACGTATCTGGACTAAAGAAAAATAAGCTTTTAACCCAGGGAGATACTCATTGAGAGCCCTCACATAGACAGACCTTACTGAAAGGCATGTGAGAAACAGAATCACTAGCAGAGGGCAGAATGAGAAGTCAAACAGCTCTATTCCAACTGCCAAAGTGTGCCATGTATATGGTGACACCTTCTTCATCACCCCATATGCAATGCACAGCTGTACTACAACCTCCAGATCACTGTTCTTCTTTAGTAGAGTACCTGATTTTATTGTTTCTTTCTCTTCACCATCTGTCACTTACTGCTACTCTAGGCCTATCTATTTCTCTTAACCTAAAGGGCATTGCAAATTCAGGGCCACGAAATTACACACAAAGTAACAATAAAAGCCTTCTAAGTAAGGATCTGAGGTGTTTCCTAATTGAGCAAAGTATATGAACTTTAACACATGAACTTTATATTTTGGCCACTTACCCTATCTTATTTGCTCACCTGTCAAATAAGTTGACTTAACTCACTTGACTATTTTATGTTCAAAATAGTAACATCTCATTTGATTCTCCCAACAACCCTATGAAGTGGAAAGATTACTAGTCCAATTCTACAAATGAGAAAACTGAAGCAACGAAGGTGTTAAATTAAATGTCCACCAAGGCCAAAGGACTAGAATATGGCTGAAGATTATCTACATCCTAATCTACTCTGAGATCAATGTCTGTGCTCATAAATGCCTATGGCAATATGAATATATCAGTGTGGTTAGTACTCCCCACTTAAATAACTTTAACAATCTTATGGGAAAAAAATACAGAAATAACGATCTCAATTACTTCATATCTGGAAGATAAGAAGCCCTAACTGCCTTATCTCAGTTCTCCAAAAGCTACTCTGAAAGACCTAACTGAGGCAAAGAAATGAAAAGCCAAAGGAACACCAATGGGTCAACAAAGCCGATGGGAGGTTTTCAAGGGTCTAGCCTTACCTCGCGTTACACTGAAACTATCCTATAGTGGACCCAAACACAAGACTCTCCATTGCCATTTGAAGACTTACTTGCCAAGGATAACTCAGGGCTGTTCCTTTTGAGATGCAGTTCTAAATGATCTCTGAATGCCTCCAGAATATTTGTGTATTTTAGCTTTCAATAAACATTCCTTGAGTAAATGTTGGGTGGGTATTCCGTGCTCTCTGCTGCCATACCAAACTGTAAGCTTTTCTGACTCTCCATTATACCTACAGCTCCTTGAAAGCAAGAAATAACATATTATTTTTAGAGTCTCAATACCCAGCACATTCCTGGCACATACGGCATTCAATAAATGTTTGGCAAATAAATGAGAACAAAAGCAAATGTGCCTGGCAAAAAGCAGTATCAATTCAGATGTTTCTTAATTTGAGGTTGTGTGTGTGTGTCTGTGTGTGTGTGTGTGTGTAAAAGGTATGTGTATTCTTGAATGAAGTTAAGAATTCCTTTGGCCAGGTACAGTGGATCCTGCCTGTAACCCAAGGACTTATGGGAGGATCACCTAAGTCCAGGAGTTCGAGACCCAGCCTGGGCAACATAGCAAGACTCTATCTCTACAAAAAAAAAATTTTTAATTAGCTGGGCATGGTGGCACACGTCTATAGTCCTAGCTACTCAGGAGGCTGAGGTAGGAGGATCACTTGAGCCCAGGAGTTTGAGGTTACAGTGAACTAAGACCAAGCCAATGCACTCCATCCTGGGCAACAGAACAAGATTTTATCTCTTAAAAGAAAAAAAAAGAAAGAAAGAAACAAATGTTATATCTTATCTTTGGACTCAACTCACTAGCTATCTTCCTACTAAAGTAACCCTTTCTTGATTTGTATATATGATACATATATACTTAGAGACCTTATGTGCAAACTAATGATAACAGCAAATTAAACTAGAGCCAGATGTAAGTCCCCCATCTAATACGTAAACCATAATTTCCTCCCACCATCAAAGAAATGATACTCTGTATTTTTAAAATACTAGCTATTTGTACAGATGGGAAATATGTAGACAAAACCCAATTATGAGAAATAATTAAGAGACGTAAGATTATGACTGTTTCTTAGATTCTAAAAACCTTATACAGGCTGATATGCCCTAATCTGAAAATCTGCAACCCAAAATGCTCCCAAATCCAAAACTTTCTGATCACTGACATGACACTCAAAGGAAATGCACGTTGAAGGATTTCAGATTTCAGATTTTCAGGTTAGGGATGCTCAACTGTTAAACATAATGCAAATATTCAAATATTTTTTAAAATTCAAAATAAAAATCACTTCTGGTCCCAAGCATTTAAGATAAGGGCTACTCAACCTGTAGCATGTTGGATTTAACAAACTGTACATGGCAATATAATTTAAATTTGTACCCTACAAAATGAATGAAGCACTGGGCTACGTGCTTGTATACAGCATCTCACTTAACCTTTGCAACAACTCTTCAAGGTGTATATTAACTGTTACCATCATTTTACAGATGAATAAATGAATACTCAAGGTTGTACATCTAGCTAGTAAGTATAGAAACCAGAATATACACCCAGCTGTAACTAATACCTGAGTTATTAGCTACTTACAACTCTATCCCACAGTATACCCTCAACAAAGCAAAAATTTTCTAAATCATAACTGTGTAACTCTAATATTGTAATAACACAACATACTTGCTTTTAACTATATCATTCTGAGAAGGAAAACGTATTGCCTTCATAAGCTCCACACTTACTTTCCCACCTTAACCACTGAAATCTTGACTCATATGAGGGCTATTTATCACTAACATCCTTTTTCTGAAAATCAGACTTTGCCCCTCCACTGCCATAAAAAACACTGTTGGCACCCACAGCAATGTTCTGTATAAAATTTGCCACAGCTATTAGTGGCAATGATCACTACCTTAGGTGACTCTGGAGTCTCAGAAGACTTGAACACTCTAATACAAGTTCTAAAGGTTTATGTAAGATCCACCACACCAAACGCTGAGTAAAACCATCTAGGAAAAAAAAAAGAAAATTATATGATTAAATACAGTTAAATGTCTCTCTACATGGAACAGTTATTTGAGAAGATCAATTGTATGCTATTTTTGTTCCAAAAGAGCAAGGTTTGCAGATTTTATTTGTTTACATACCAATAGGCTAAACATCAAAACTGAAGAAACCAAACTCTCCTGTTTTTCTCAACATTCAAAGACAATCAGGCAAGAGAAGTTCATTCACCATGACTTACATATTAAGATATTTTTTCCTTTTCCCTTTTTCTGACTTACCTCCATGGCCTCAATGAATTTCGGGCCATACCTACATAAACGGTAATTATTAAAGTAAACCAAGGGTCCTTTCTTCTACTCTCCCTCTGAAGAAAGGAAGGAAACTCGGAGGTTCTATAGAAACATACCAAGATTTCTACTGGATACATTCCAAGTCTTCCCTCTTTCTCACTCTGTATTCAGTCCACGGAAAAGTTCCACTGATCTTCATATCTGAGTATCTCTTTAATTTGCCTGGTTGTCCCTATCTCTAATGCCACTACTCCAGGTTAAACAAACACATACAAATGCCTGGATTACTGAGGTAACCTATCTAACTAGTCTCAGTGACTGCTTTACTTCTTTTCATTCATTCTTCACCTTCCATCCAAAATGACTCTTTCAAAACCATGAGCTATTCAGATGTTACCCTCCCTAAAGTCTTTCAATGACTTTTTATCATTTTCATGATAAAATCATGGCTTAACATGGCTTAGAAGACTCTAACCTGGCTCCAATCAACTTCTCCAGTCTTACCTTTGGTCACTTCTGTCTTCATATGCTTTGTAGCCACATGGCTCTTCTTTCAGATTCTCAAACTCTTCATATTGGTTTTGTGGGGCTTTTATTTGTTCTGCATCTTAGCTACCGCACAATCTCTTCCCTCCACCTACTCTACTTCCCCCACAGCCTCCTAATTTAACCTAATTCCTGTGTAACCTATTTAGATCTGTATCACAGCTCTTTCTCTGAGAAGCCTTACCTAATCATTCTAGATAAGACTGGGTGCCTCCTTCCATATACTCTCCTACTACAGCTCTTAACATTACTTTAGTATAATTACTTATTTAATTATCCGGTCTTCCTCATTAAACTATATTTTCATTAGAGAAGGGATTATTATGGGTACTTGCCCACCCCTACATACTCCAGCACTGAGCACAGTGCCTAGACACACAGCACAGACCTGACTTTTTTTTAATTGAATAAGTACACAAACAAAAATGAAAATTTGGAGGAAAAAACTGAAAGGAATAGATTTAAAAGATATTTTAACCACCAAAAGTTCCATATCAATACACATCCTCAATAAATAAATGAGACTTCTAGATTCTGCTTAAGATGTAGAAAGCTAGAAAGAATGTCATATCGCCCTTAAAACAAAGTAAAAGATGAATATTGTGCAAAATCACAAATTTTCTTGAACCTAGCACAAAAGTAGGGTAACCTTAAATCTAAGTAACTAATTTAAAATCTAAAGAAAGACAGGATTTTAAAGGGAGAGATGGGACATGAGTACTTTACCTGTAGTAAATATCAGACACCATACAAGCCAATAAAAACTTGGTTAAAACTTTTTTAAAAAATTACTACAAGCCAAATGTGAACCCGCAGCTAGTGGAAGTAAACAAAACAAACAAACAGAAAAATCTTTTACCCCCCTTAAAGAAGGGGCAGGATCTCTGAAAAAGCCCCCTACCTGAGACCCAGAAAAAAAATTAGAACACCTAGCTAAAACTGAGACTGGAAAAATCCAACATAAAATGTCCTCTCTACCTCCAACCAAAAGGAGACTAGCAAGCCTCAAACAACATGTAAGAGCACACTACAGTCATGGGTCACATAATGACAGGAATACAGCCTGAGAAATGCATCATTAGGTGATTTTACTGTGAGAACATCACAGAGTATACTTACACAAAGACAGTATAGCCTGGCTATAAACCTGTACAGCATGTTACTGTACTGAATACTGTAGGCAACTGCAACACAATGCTAAATATTTTATCTAAACATAGAAAGGTCCAGTTAAAATACGGTATTATAATCTTAGGGGACCATCATTGTATATGCAGTCTGCTGCTGACCAAAACATTGTTATGTGACACATGACTGTTTGTGAGCAAAGAGCTAAAGAATGGAGAAATACCTTCTCTGATATACAAGTTCAAAGGGAAGACCTAAACCTAAAGGTGGAGTAGACATTAAGAAAAAGTCTGGCAAACTAAATCCAACCCTAAATACAAAGTAATGCTAGAGAAACTTGAAGCCTGTGGTAAATTAAAGGTAAACTAGTAACAACAAAAACCCTCAACACTACTCTAACCCCAACACACACACGTACGTCTCAGGAAAAGACAAAGCATGTCCATTTCCAGGCATAAGTACTATTTAACTGGTTCTCTATACAAAATATTCAGATTTCCACAACAACAACAACAAAAAGGAGCAAAGAAAAAAACAAAGCAAAACACAAAACTGCATTGTCAAGAGACAAAGCAATCAATAGAACCAGATTCGGATACAACCATCATGTTAGAACTATCAAACATGGAATTTATATGTTAAATGCTCTAATGAAAAATGTAGATAACATGCATACACATATATGTAATTTAAGCAGAGGGATGGAAACAGTAAGAAGAAATCAAATGGAAATGCTAGAAATAAAAATGCAGTAACAGAGATTAAAGCCTTCAACAACCTTACCAGTAAACTAAGACAATCACAGAATCAGTAAAGACATCAACAGAAACTACTCCAACAAAACATGACAAGAGAATGAAAAACAGAGAACATCCAAGTGCTATGGGACAATATAAAATACTCTAGCATATGTGCCTAGACACATAGCACAGACTTGACTTTTTTTTAATTAAGTGCACCAAAAAAAAAGAAAATTTGGAGGAAAAAACTGAAAGGAACAGATTTAAAAGATATTTTAACCATCAAAAATTCCATATCAATACACATCCTCAATAAACAAATAGGACTTTTAGGAATTTCTGGAATTCCAGAAAGAAAGGTAAGACAGAAACAAAATAAAGAGGTAATAACCAAAATTTTTCAAAATTAATAAAGTACATCAAACGAATCTAAAAAGCTCACAGAACACTAACATGCATCAAATAAACAAACAACAACAAAAACCCACAATTAGACACATCATATTCAAACTGATGAGGGAAAAAAATAAAAGATAAAGAGAAAACCTTGAAGTCTGCCAGAGTTAAAAAAAAATGGCACAACACAGTGGAACAGGATAAGACCTTTCAGAAACTATGAAAACCAGACACCATTAAAGTGCTGAAAGAAAAAACTGTCAATGCAGAAATCTATATCCACGAAAATATCTTTCAAATTGAAGAAGAAATAAAAAACGTTCAGGCAAAATGTAGTTCACATAACAAAAGACTAACAAAAATAAAATACATGATTATCTCAAGAGATGTACTTAAAATATTTGACAAAATTCAACATCCATCCAGTAAACTAGGAATAGAACTTCCTCATCCTGATAAATGCTATCTACAAAAAAAAGCAAAGCAATAAAAACCTACAGCTTATATTATGCTTGATGAAAAACCAATGCTTTCCCCCATAAGATGCAAAAACAAAATAAAGACGATCACACTTGCCACTTCTATTTGACATTAAAATAGAAGTTTTAGCCAGTGCAGCAAGGGAGAAAAAAATATAAAAGACATCCAGATTAGATGAAAGAAGTAACACTGTCTTTATCTGTAGACAACATAATCTTCTGCATAAAAATCTCATAGAATCTATAACAAAGCTACTAGAAGTAAGTAAGTTTAGCAAGGTCATAAGGATACAAGCAGTTCTATATGCTATCAGTAAAAAAAAAACCTGAAAATGGAAGAGTATCATTTACATTAGCACCCAAAAACATGAAATGCTTAGGCATAAATCTAACAGAATACGTGTAGACTCTACGCTGAAAACTAAAATACATTGATAAAAGACATCAAAAATCTAAAGACAGATCATAAATGAGATGCCTCAATATTTAAGATGTCAATTCTCCCCAAAATGATCTTCAGAATTAAATCAGAATCAATCCAGAAGGACTTCCTACAGAAATTAAGAAGCTAATTCTAAAATGGATAGGAAGAGGCATAAGAACTGGAATCGCCAAAATAACTTTGAAAACGGACAAAGGTGGAGAACTCACCCTACCTGACTTCAAGTTTACTACAAAGCTACAATAATCAGGTAAGTGCCATATTGGAGAAAGGGTAAACACACAGATGAATGAAATGCAGTAACAGTCCGGAAATAGACTCACATTTATACAAACAATTGATTTTCAAGAAAGGTATAAAGGAAATTCTATGAAAAAGAAAGCGTTGCCAAAAACTGGTACCGAAGTAAGTGGAAATTCATTTGCAACAACAAAAACTGTATCCATACCTCACACCATATTAAAAAAACTAACAAAATGAATCACTGATCTAAATGTAAACCTACAATTTTAACACTTCTATAAGTAAATACGGAAAAAAATCTTTGTGATTTTTGGTTTTGCAAAAGTTTCTTAGATATAACATCAAAAGCATGATCCATAAAATAAAATAATTTAAAAATCAATAAGCTCAACTTCATCAAAATTCAAACTACTGCTCTTCAAAGACATGTAAGAGAATAAAAAAAACAAGCCATAAACTATTAGAAAATATTTGCAAATCACATCTATGATAAAGAACTTTCATCCAGAATCTCAAAACTCAATGTCAAAAAAACGACAAAATAATTTGAAGAATATTTCACCAAAGATATAAGGATGGCAAAAAAGATGCTCAAAATCATTTATCATTAGAGATATACAATTCCATTTACACAACATTCTGGAAAATACAAAACTATAGAGACAGAAAACACGCCACTGGTTGCCAAAAACTTGGGATCAGGTAAGGGGCTGATTATAAAGTGACAAGGGAATTTTTTGGATTGATGGAACTGCTGCTCTCTCCACTTTAATTGTGTGGGAGTTACACAAGTGTATGTTTCTCAAAATTCACAAAATGTACTCTATGAAAGGTGAATTCTGCCACATATAATCATAAGTTTTTTAATGAAAAAAATGACATCTCTTTAAAATTCCTGCCAAAATATAGCTGACAGCACTAAGAGCGCTGACCCTTTAATTTCTGATTCTTGGCTTTAAAATATACCTATCTAGCAGCCAGTGAATAATCAGTATAGCCTTGAAGTTATCTGTAAGACTGATGATTTCTTTCTTAAATCTTGAGGCTATAGTCTTTCCCAATTTAATTCTGCAGTTATTACTTAAGACTTCATTGACTTACTCAACTTTGCACAAGTTTAACGATGAGAAACTTGGTCGCCTTTGACTGTCAACTCTATCATCTCCTCCATACATGACCAAACTACACAATCCTTTTCACTGCACTCAGGCAGATATATAAAACTATATTTTTAATTTGAATGGTTTTATTTTGAACTATAGAAGAAAAGAGGGCTCTGAGAATTCCGAGGTACTTTGGTAATTACAAATAACATTAGGCATATCAGTATGTAAGAATTTTTTCTAAAATGCATTTTTTCCCAAATTTTCCCACTTGAAAACTTAGATTCACCAGAGCATACAATATGTAAACTAAGCTTACCTTGCATTCAAGATTTTCCATGATTTGGTGTCAATCTACTATTTCAATAATATTTCTATCATTCTCAGACACAAATTCTCCATTCTGGGCATGATGGCCTCCTTGCCTGCTCCTTCCAACTTCTGAAATGCCCTCCTTGATGATAATGTCTAATGCCCTCCTTAAACGAGTTGTGTTTAAACTGAGATATCTCGTTGTCATTATATCACTGTCATTATATACTACTTTATACTCTTATTCAAATGTTTCATTTATAAATGTCATCTCACACTCTATAAGTTTCTTGAGGGCAGATAATCTCTTTCACACACTTCCTTTATCCTGGGAATACAATAATATTCAGAGAAAAATTGATGTAAGAATTAATTTTAAATTACTTTAAATCTTATACTAATTTAAAATTAATTCAATAACTTCCCGGAAGTTTATTTTGTACTTTGAGAAACTGAGGCAAGGGGCACAGGACTTTGTTCCCTGATATCTCAGCTGTATCACACTCATCTTCATATCTCCAGAGTTAAATACAGTGCCTGACACATGAAAAACATTAAAATATTTAAATATTTAACTAAATTTCACTTTCTAAGGCCACAAAGTAAGAGATGGAATCCTGAAGTTCTAGTCCAATTCTCCCAAGATTAGTACTTTGCAATGTTTTCTAGTTTCTCATATTTGTTCACATATTCTCCCTGAATATACTACAAATATAGCAAACACAAAAGCTGTTCTAGCTCCTCTTTTTAAAGCTCAAAAAGCAACCATTATAGTATTGAGTGCATGCATAGTAGGTGGGAAGTATTCCTATCAGAGTTCTTAAAAAACAACATACAGGCAGCTCACAGACACTTCTTCCCTGCCCCATGTAAAAACATGTTAGTTACTCTTCCTATTGGGAAGATTTATTTTTCATCATCTTTGGCACAAATTCTAGACTGCTATATGCCAGGTCCCATGCCCCAATAAATATGCATCCACAAGCAATTATGGAGATAGATAGCTTATAGGGAGGGGGCACTCTCTGGTCAGGTCCCAATGCTCACCTGTGGTTAGGGGGGAAAAAAGAGTAGGGGGAGGGGTGTGGTCCTGTGATTAATCACTGCCCACTCTGCTTAGGGATATTTATCACAGCCCGCTGTCAGGTAAATCACTGGAAAATCACCTCTTCAGTAATTAATGTGAAGTGACGGATGGACAGTCCCTGGGCCCATTAATCAGGAACATCAGAAGCCTACTGAGATTATGAATGTCAGGATGCATAAACTGCCGGTGGATCAATAGGCCCAGGAATTCATCCAAGGCTCTCATTTCTGAAGCATCTCCGGTACATTAGGCTCTCTCTACCCCTCCCCCAATCTGAAGTGAAAAGCAAGGTTTCAGAACAAAGAGCAGGAGCTGAGGTCTAAAGTGACCACCGAGAGAAAGCAGTCAAGGAAGCTGGTCATGGCTACGCGTGGTACCAAGACAGGTAACATGAACACAGAGCTATACTGACAAAGAGGCTCTCTCAGAAGGCTCAATGTTCCTGCAAAAGAACTAGGAAGACATGGTACACATCCAATTATTCAGAGCCTGACTGTCCATTTTAGGGACCATCAAGTTTCTTGCTTCGAATTTTTTACTCATTTCCCCATCTACATTTTCTTTCCCTTCATATTAACACCACCAAAGAGTAGAGAGAAATAAGAGGAAAAAAATTCCATTCTTGCAACCTAACACTCTAGGTAAAAATGTTGATTTAAGAGGTAAAACAAGGATTTATATAAAATAAAATCTGAATTACCTTTGCCTCATCCCTAAGTACCACAATGACACAATTACTAAAAGTAGCCAGAGTCTTTAAAAAAAAAAGTCCCCACCGAAAGGGTCTGCTCCACTTGTAAAATAGTCTGGAGCTGAAAGACTATTTCTGTCTACTTGTCATCCCAAGTTTAGTGAAATTTTGTATGGAAAGCAAGCCTGGGCTACAGTCTCATATTGAATACATTCTAGGCTGGCAGTGACGGGAAGGAGACTGCACTTGCTGCCACATCCCGCCAAACCCCAGTGCTGCGCTTTGTGGTCAGACTTAGGCCAGGGCTGCAATTGTTGGTTAGAAAGTATCTCAGAGTTACGGCTGCCTGTTCCGCTAAATCTCATTTCATCCTACTGATGGATGGATGGACAGATGGCTGCCTGGTGAAAGCAGCATTATCAGCCAGCTTCTATGGAGCCTCTGAATGATGGATAGCCCTCTTTCTGCTTTCTCCAAACCACCATCGATTCAAGCCATATTTCAGCGGTCAGAAGCCCAGTAATATTAAGACACACAATCAAGTTACGTTACTTGCAGTGTAAACCTCCAGAACAGAAATCCTAACACCTCTGCTTTGCTGTCATGAACCACTGCTAAAAATGTTACAGTTTCATTCTTTCTAGCTGCTAACCCAATGAATTCCAACAGCTCAAGCCCAAAGGGAACAACTGGGCTCCATTCCTAGCAGCTACTTGAAAAGCTAGTTTGCCTGCCAAATTTTTTACTAGCCAGTTCATTTCTGTGAAATGAACTCTGCAGTAGTGAGCAGATCTGTGAATATGTGTATATCTCGTGGAGTGTGAAGCTATTAGAACCATCAAACATCCTAGAGTTTGTCAGTGATATAATCACTAGCCTCAAACACGTGTAGAGCCTTAGACATACCAAACAGACCTTCTCTACCAACACCAAGGACAGTGATTAAAACCAGGACAGGTTAAAATTATCTTTTGTACATAATCCTAAAATGTTGTTTCTACCCAGTCAGCTTGACTGGCTTCTACCCTCTTGTGTACATATCAAATAAAATAGTAAGTGCTAATCTTTGCCTGCTTTCACAAGCACAATTCTGTGTCCATTTGCTCTATCACATTCTAGACACTCATCTCAGCTTGTCTGGGTATTTAGACTCCACGCCTTTCCTTGCTCCTTCCATGTTATCATCCTGAGCTCTCAGATAGCAACTTGGACTTGTATAATTGAATGCTGTGTCAAAGTTATTTCCATTGGTGTGGCTGGAAGAAATGGACTCTGACTCCAGCTTCATGACCACAGATTCCCGGAACCTACTTGCCCTCTTTTGCTTACTTATCCCCAAATGGCTTCTTTTCAAAATGTTTCACTATTAACTATACCCGAAATCAGCTTGGCCTGGCTCCTCCTAGCCTTGGCTTCTCTTGAATGAACCGCTGCCATCCTGAGTGTACATTCACAGAGAATCAAGTTTGTATTTGTTTATGAGGCTAACGAATGTCTCAGTGGAGTAGTAACTGTCTTTCTACTTGCTCTTACGGCAGTTTACTTAATACTTTAGTATTTATGCCTTAACAACATCTACAGCTCTGTTTCTATCAAAAAAGAATATGCTATTGCTTACAGATACTACTTTATTAAAGTGTTACACTAAGAATCCCACTGCCCTTCAAATAAACATTAAAGAATTTTTACAGAGTTTTAGAATCAAACTTACTGAAAGGGACTGCATAGGTAAGAATTCAACATCCTAGTTTTTCAGAAAAAGACACCGAGAATCCAAGGTTGTAATTTATGTCCATGGTTACACAGATATTAAGTGGCAATGCAAGACTGGAACCTTGGTTACAATTATAAAGGCTGTGCTCATTCTACTATATTTCTCAAACATTCTGTTTTTATCCTTGGAATTTCAGAGACAGTGAGGGCAAGGAGGATTAAGTGTTGTGTGAGTGCCTATCTGTTCTGGGGAAGGAAGGTGGCCACAAATAATGAAGTTTGGTCACCTATACTATTGTGCTTCCCATCAAGGTTGCCCAAAGGTCATCTGAGAGCCATTCACTATCTTACAGAACAAAATTGGATGAATACCTGACAATTAGATACCTCTACTCCTTTCTTCTCCTTTCTTTAATATCTGCCCCAGTCCTATACAGAAAGTTTTGAAAAGAAAAAACAAGAAAGATATTGAATGCAAGTAGAAGCAGAGAGCAAGAGGCTTTATGACTTAACCTAAATGAGCAGAGGAGCAATGTGTCCTCTTCATTTCCAAGAATGCCACATTCTGATCAAATACAGAGCACAACTTCACTGACTGGACTTCACCCTCTGGTGGTCAAAATGTGTCACTGCTATATTTCCCAATTTCTAAGCTTACCTCCATAGGGATCTTCAAACCTTATAGCTGAAGCCAGGCACAGTTGCTGACGGAGGCAATCCCAGCACTTTGGGAGGCCGAGAGGGGAGTACTGCCTGAAGCTAGGAGTTCAAGGCCAACCTGGGCAACATAGCAAGACTCTGTCTCTAAAAAATTAAAATAAGATAAAAACTTAGCTGGGCATGGTAGTGCATACCTTTAACCCTAGCTACTTGGAAGGCTGAGGCAGGAAGACTGCTTGAGCCCATGAGTTTGAGGCTGCAGTAAACTATGATTGTGCCACTGTATTCCAGCCTGGGTGACAGAGCAAGACCCAGTCTCAAAACAAACAAAAAGCTTATAGCTGAAAAGAGCCTTCAAAAACCATTTGATTGAGGGATTTATCTAAGACTATTTGAGTGGTAACTAAGACCAGAACCCAAACTAGCAGTTTTACCACCATTATAGCTGTATTATCAGTTTTCCACCAAGTATATGCTCAGGATATATGCTGAGCAAAGTTTAATCAGGAGGTTAATTGTGCTGAAGAAATAATCACATAATGTCCATCAAATCCAAATAAATTATCCACACTAATGCTCATTATCATTAAGGATAAATGATCAGGATGACTTTTTCATCCCATTCCCCCAAAAATGTGTCTCATATACTGGACAAGACTTCTACTATGACTATTCTTGGCACGAGGAAAAAAAAAAACTTCTAACAATTCCTCCCCTGCCCCCACCCCCCCGCCAAAAAAAGGTTGTGTTAGGTGAGTAATAAGGTATAACAATTCTTTAAAATGCTAGCTCTATATATTCCCTAAGCGCAAATAAAGGCTGATTTATTTACATTAAGCAAATATAGTTTAGAATAACCAATTCTGCATACTCATTTGCAAAGCTATCTTAAACCAAGACAAAGATTCTTATCTTTCATTTTAAAAAGTCTTTTTACAGAGTTTCTACTTAGTTAAGAAAGAACTATTAAGCCATGCCCAAGAGAACAATGAGATATTTTTCAAAATCTGCTGCAATGAACCATGTCTAATTATGTTTTCTGTTTCATTACAATTTAGGGCCAACAAGCAAAAGTGAAGTAGTGGTAGAGCAGTGCCATTAGTAGTAGCAGAGGAAGAGAAAGAAGAATAATCAGCTACCATTTACTGAGTGCTTACTATGTGACAGGGATTGTGGTGAATGTTGTATATACAGTACTAAGAGATAGCTATGATTATCCCAATTTTATATATGAAATCTGAAGCTTAAATAACTGAAGGTCACACAACTTCTAAGTGTTGGTTAGTATTTCAAAATTCCTGCATTTAACTATTACACTAGACTGCCTGATATTCAGCAGAATGGTCTCACAATGATGTATTAATTTCATAAATATTCACAATTTGCTTAGAATCCATGTAACTGCAAGCAACCAAAAAGAGTTCAAATACTGCTGCCGTAAAAAGAGAAAACCAAGTAAGATAAGAATGAAAGACCTTTAATGCTTTCATGGCATGCCTATTTCCAATAACCTTCCAGACTCAGAAGTGCTAACAATAATTCACTACTGTCTCTGAAACTTCCTCATTCACCTTGCCTCACCCTCAAAGCCATATGGTAAAGAACCTCACCAGGTGTCAGGAGAGGAACTCCCTCTCTTCTATTCCCCATAAGAATAATCTCTATTCTTCTTCCTCCCAACTCCTCTAAGCATTTGAAAATACTGTCCTTCTCTACTTCCCTTCTCCAGAGGCACATTTCAACATGGGACCATTAACCAGTGAAACTGGTAACACACTTCTCCACTGGCAGAAGCTCCAAGTAGAATGCAGAGTAAACTTTCACATCCTGACTCTAAAACAGAAGAAATCTGTACATCAAATACCAACTGCAAACGGTATTTTCAGATGTAATCTTAAACAGAATATAATACAGTATTTTAACATTAGTCTGCCTTGGTCATTTATATTTATTGCCTCTGCTTCTCTGCCTGCAGCTGGACAAAGAATAAACATTTCATGAAAAAACCGAGTATCGAGACAACAAAAGATACAAGATACATGATTCCAGTAGGATCTTGGAGGTCCCAAAATACATAAACAAACTAGCATGAAAAGGTCTTTCTCATAACACAACACGATTCATGCCCCCAACTTATTTTACACTCCACTGGCTACAGTCGCCATGCGTCAGCACCAACTGATTTCACGCTTTATAGGCTGGGAAACAGTCCGCAGCGTAGTCTCTTTCACACTCCACTGACATGGTAACCCCACAGCTCACCCGCTTAACTGCTCCAAGTTTAATGTTAGCACCTATTATTGACCACCTCAAAAAGCAGTCAGATAAAAGCTTTAATATAACTGAACAATAGCAATACAATATGTAATAGAAAGGTAAAGAGAAAAGTTTACTTCCTACTCTGCATATGTAACTGGTGGCAGGGGGCAGGGAGACAAGAAAAAAACTCCCTTCTAAAACTTCCCTCATTACACATCTGGAGGTTGGTCTGTTTCTACAGTTATTGGAAATTAGTTCCTCTCCTGGGTCTATTCTGGGTTTAACTGACATCCTATAGTTGACAATAAAGGAGCTCAAATGGATAAGGCTTTGGGGGCTTTACCTCAACCTTGACATGTATTAAACCCGATTTTTTTTCCTCTTTAAAATTCACAGAGAAAAGCTAACAAACCACTGAGTAAATTTTGAAAGTAGAGGCCACTGGACTTAATCTCAGCTAAGTGTCACATATATTATCTCATTTGATCTCAACTACAATACTAAGAGGTAGCTATTATTATCCCAACTTTACAGATGAGAAATCTGAAACTTAAGTTACTAAAGATAGCACAGTTTCCAAGTGTTGAATAGGATTTCAAAGTCTGCACATAACTACCACACTAGACTAGAACACATGCCTTCTAAAAATTGTGTTGGGGTAAAAATGCATAGCACAAAATAGTTTAATTTTTAAAATACCAAATCACAATAACAACAAAAATGAATTAATTATAAATGAGGCAGAGTCTGTCTGTTAGAGACATAGTTATAGCTCTTTATTGCCTCCCTCCTTGGAGCTATACCAGCAAGTGTGAAATGTGCCCGGTGAGAAACTGAGAAACCAAAAGCAAGTTTCAGGCAAAGAAAGCATTAGCAACTTAATAAATTTAAGAGTTTCTCTTCTATGCAGTTTCAAAGTTTACTAATTGGAGTTTCAAGAATAACAAGTGATTACAATACAGTAACATCTTCAAAACAATGTTACTTTAAGGAACAGAACGCCTGTACACAGGGCTACAGAAGGCGTTCAAAAAAGACTCATCTGCTGAACGAACATGGCTCAGGTATTTAAACTGAATTTTTATCTAGTATTCTTATGATACAAAGAGAAAGATATTTGTTAAAGATGGGTAAAAGCCAACAATAGACAATGGCAATTTTTTTTTAACCATCAAACAAATACTTATTAAGTGCACGTATTGTATAGACATCACTGCTGCGGTAGTAGAAATTATAAGGTAGAACTACAAGTAACAATACGGTTTAAAACACATGAGTTAAAAATGAAGCTTCCCCTTAAGATGTCTCTACCTAATTGGAAAGATTTTTTAAATGTTGTTTTAAGGGAATATATGTCTCTAACTGCCAAATAAAGAGAAAAGCAGTAAATGATAGAAAGCAGAGGAGAAAAATATCACTAACAGCTTAGAATGGGTGAGGAAAATGTCATAAAGTGGGTGGAACTGAGGCTAGGCCTTTAGATGCAGATACTCAGACACAGAATTGAAGGGAGACATTACAAGTGGAAAGAACAGACTCAACATGTGAAGAGGCAAAAAGTCAGAAAGTGTTATTTTGGAGAGTTACAGAAACTAGTTGTCTTAGTTCAGGCTACTATAACAAAGTACCACAGACTGGGTGGCTTAAGCACAGCAATAATTTCTCATAATTCTGATAGCTAGAAGTCCAAGATCAGGGTGCCAGCATGGCCTGCTTCTGGAGCAGGCCCTCTTCTAGGTTGCAGTGGGTTGAGAATATATGTATATATGTATTTGTATATGTGTATGTGTATGTGTATATGAATACATGTATATGTATTCTCATATAGCAGAAAGAGCAAGCTAGCTTCCTGGCTGCTTCTTGCTTTTTGTTTGTTTGTTTTGTTTTTTTGAGATGGAGTTTTTGCTCTTGTTGCCCAGACTGGAGTGCAATAGTGTACTCTTAGCTCACTGCAACCTCTGCCTCCTGGGTTCAAGTGATTCTCCTGCCTCAGCCTCCCAAGCAGCTGGGATTACAGGCATGCGCCACCACGCTGGCTAACTTTTTGTATTTAGTAGGGACAGGGTTTCACCACATTGGTCAGGCCGGTTTCAAACTCCTGACCTCAGGTGAGCCACCCGCCTCAGCCTCGCAAAGTGCTGGGATTACAGGAGTGAGCCACCGCACCTGGCCCCTGGCATCTTCTTAAAAGGGTAGTCATCTCATTCATGAGGGCTCCACCCTCACGATTAAATTACATCCAGAAGGCCCGACCTCCAAATACCATCACACTGGGGACTAGATTTGAACATATGAGTTTAGGGAGAACACAGACATTCAGTCCCCAGTACTAGTCTGGGCTATAGCCAAAGGTTCATTGTAGCAAAGCTATTTATTTTGTATAACTATTTTCATACCGAAAGAAAGAACTGAACCATAACTTGCCCATATTAAATTCTACTCCACAATCGAAGTAATATCCATAAATTCCTGCCTTGATGTCTGACAATGCTTGCTATAGTTTAACAGCTGATAGTATACGTATCAAATCAATCAAATAAACAAGATACACATTCATCTGAGATGAACGGCATAGCCATTGTGGATCTAGATACGGTAACTGGCCTTACTACTACTACAATAATTCTTGGAAAAGATAAGCCCTATCCCCATTACCCTTACCTTTCCAGTTTCATTTCCTGGTATGATGTGATATTTCTTGTCTCCTCAAAAGTTTTAATTCCATCCAACCCATGCTTTCATCAATAGAACATATAACCTTACAAGGTTTTTTGTTACTTGTTTTTTTGAAAAAGAGTCTCACTCTGGCACCCAGGCTGGAGTACAATGGTACAATCACAGCTCACTGCAACCTCTGCCTCCCTGGCTCAAGCTATTCTCATGCCTCAGCCTCCCAAATAGTTGGGATTATAGGCATACAACACCATGGCCAGCTAATTGTTTTGTATTTATAGTAGAGATGGGGTTTCCCTGTGTTGGCCAGGTTGGTCTCGAACTCTGGGCCTCAAGTCATCTGCCCACCTGGGCCTCCCAAAGTGCTGGGGTTACAGGGGTGAGCTGCCACACCCAGCCAAACTTACAGTTTGGATGACAGAATGAGTAACACCTTGAAAGGAAAGGTGAAATACAGTATTTCCACCCCACCCTCCAGCTATTTGTTTCACAGCTGTATTAGCAGAACTCAACAACTAAAACACCTTCCATTTAAACTACCCACAAAACTTAGAAGCTGCTCTGCTCTCGTCTCACTTCTTCCCGTCCCCGCCTCCTCTATAACTTACACACAACCACCTCACTCTGCTGTCCACTTTCCCCAACTGCTGCCCAACAATTCACAGGCTGTCACAGATTATCAGCACTGCGTTTGGGGACCTGAGAAGTACTCTTGTGGGACAGCACGGTGTGTTAGTACAGCATTTTCCCAGACACAATGTCACTCTTTATAGCCAGCTGCAAATTAGTTTCTTCTTAAAAAAAAATAATACTCCTAATAAGACAGGTACAAGGAGACTTCAAATAACCAAGATGAAAACTCATTTTGATTTGCTCTGAGACCAAGGCCTTTTCAGTCATGCGCAATTAAATCCTATGCTTCTACTCACATGAGCTATGCAAAACATCTAGAAATACCTAAGACTATTTTCTGATGCTAACAAAAGCAAAAAGACTAAGAAAAAAAACAAATCTAAGGATAATCTTGTTCCTCTCTTTTTTCTGTGCCTATAGTTCCTCATCCCTGGATTCTATTTGAGACTATGTTGTTTAAACTCAGCTCTCAACATCAACGTTTATTTCTCACTGTGTTTAGCTGTGCAAAACCATTTAAGAGAAAATTCGGCAAATCACCAGTATTGTGTCGTAATTTCCATCCAAGTTTTGCAATGTGCGTCAGCAGCACATGAGTATATTTATCTTCTGACAACTGCTGTGACCAACCCTCTGGTTACCGTTAAAGCTATCACCCTACGCATCGGCTGGCCTATTGTTACTGGCTACACAGGAGAGTCAGAAGCTGAAATATACTCAAAAGATCATCAGAGGATGTGAGTAAGAAAATCTCACAAAACAGCAGGTTTTATCAACCTACTAAACCTTCCTTGAAAAAAAATTTTTAACTGACAATAAATACTTATAGGGTAACATTTAAATATTAAAATCAGTTACCTTTCTTCATTTCTAAGTTATTTAAGAATATTTTTCATTGTTTTATAATACTTTACTATTTAAATGACCACCTATTCTTACTGAATCAGTTAATCAAACCCTTGAAATAACACTGCATCTTTGCTGCTTACTATATAACTAGGGAAGCCAGAACTTGTTAAGAAGGATGTTAACTCTCACTGTTACAGTGGAAAGAGACAGTGCAAAGCTAGTAATCCAACTTTGAAAACTAATCCCAATATTTAAACAGCACCTGTTCTCCTCTCTACTACAAACAATAAAATTAAAACAGATAGTAAACAGAAGTAAGAAAATCTTCAAAAGACCCTACATCTTTCAGGAAACTGCCATTTTCAAACTTGTTTTACATGACAGTTATAAAATAAAATGACACTGTAAAAATAAAATACAAGCAAACAAATCTTTAAACAGACAACATTTCTATAAAATATGCATAATGAAAGCAACTTACCATATAAGTGACATTTTATTTTCTTAATAATAAAACTCTACAACATGCAGATACACTGTGTCTGAAGGCAAACTGTACAAAAGTTCTTTTCTGACTGACAGCAGCCTCACCTGAAAATAGTAATAATAAAAGTTATTTTTATACAGTTATTTCTTTGACACCTGTTTAGGCACTTAACTTCCATTATTTCACTTTGTAAATACTAAGAGTTTAACACAGTGATTTGCCATAGAATGTGCAATGAAGACACGCATACAAAAAGACTTTTTAGAAGCTCTTCAATCAAACAGAATAAGGAAATGCCATCTTCTGTCATTCTCAGACCTGCAGATAGGAAAGTATAACTGACAACAACAACAACAAAAAAGATAAGACACAAAATAACAAAAATCACAAAAAGAGACCAGGCATGGTGGCTCATGCCTATAATCCAGCACTTTGGGAAGCCAAGGCAGACAGACCACTGGAGCTCAGGGTTTCGACACCAGCCTGGACAACATGGCAAAACTCCATCTCTACAAAAAAATATAAAAATCAGCCAAGGATGGTAGCATGCACTTGTACTCCCACCTATTCAAGAGGCTGAGTTGGGAGCATCACTTGAGCCCAGAAGGTCAAGGCTGCAGTGAGCTGTGATGGCACCACTGCACTCCAACCTGGGTGACAGAATGAGATCCTATCTCAAACATGCACGCACACAGACACACATCTACGATGTTCAACTTATAATCATTACTATAGTTTTAACACATGGGATAGGTTACAGAACATGATGGATACTCAGTAAGTATATGCTGACTGGCTGACAGGCCAGCCAAATGGTGGATGGATTAAAAAATAAAACCTCATCAGTTAGCAAACAAATGCAATCTAAACATACTTTGTTTTGCTAGCAAAATGGCAAATATTAAAAAAGAGCTCTATTTTGCTGAAAGTCAACAGAATAGGGCTCAACCACACTGGCAGTGGAGGTATATATTTTACTAATACGGAAAGCTGTAAACGCTATGTTTCAGAAACTTTTGTGTGTCAAAAACCCTTTGACGAGGCAATTCTCCTTTGCTTAATTTTTCATAAGGAAGTAACTGGACTTCTACAAGGATACTTACTTATTCCAGAACTGTTTATAGTAGTAAAAAAAAATTTTTTTTTTTTAGCGTATTTGGGCTCTGGGGTACATGTGCACATCCTGCATCCTGCAGGATTGTTGCATAGGTACATACATGCCATGGTGGTTTGCTGTCTCCATCGCCCCACCCCCGTTGCCTATGTCAGGCATTTCTCCCTGTGTTATCCCCCCCATCCTCCCCACCCACACACCCCCCGGCTGCCCCTCCCCTCCCCTCCCCTCCCCTCCACCCCCACCACCCAGACCTGTGAGTGTTGTTCCCTTCCCTGTGCCCAAGCGTTCTCATTGTTCATCACTCTGCCTATGAGTGAAACCATGCGCTGTTTGGTTTTCTCTTCTTCTGCCAGTTTGCTGAGAATGATGGTTTCCATATTCATCCATGTCTCTACAAAGGACACAAACTCATCGTTTTTTATGGCTGCATAGTGTTCCATGGTGTATATGAGCCACAGCCTTTTTGTCCAGTCTATCACTGATGGGCATTTGGGTTGGTTCCACGTCTTTGCTATCGTAAACAGCACCGCAATGAACATACGTGTGCATGTGTCTTCATGACAGAAAGATTTATAATCCTTCGGGTATATACCCAGTAACGGGATTGCTGGGTCAAATGGAATTTCTATTTCTAGATCCTTGAGGAAGCGCCACACTGTCTTCCACAATGGTTGAACTAATTTATACTCCCACCAACAGTGTAAAAGTGTTCCTATTTCTCCACATCCTCTCCAGCATCTGGTGTCTCCAGATTTTTTAATGATTGCCATTCTAACTAACTGGCATGAGATGGTATCTCAATGTGGTTTTGATTTGCATTTTTCTAATGACCAGTGATGATGAGCATTTTTTCACATTTGTTGGCCGCATATTTGTCTTCTTTTGAAATATGTCTGTTCATATCCTTCACCCACTTTTGAATGGGTTTGTTTTCTTCTGGTAAATCTGCTTAGTTCTTCGTAGATTCTGGATATTAGCCCTTTGTCAGATGAGTAGATTGCAAATATTTTTTCCCATTCTCTTGGTTGCTGGTTCACTCTAATGATTGTTTCTTTTGCAGTGCAGAAGCTCTTAAGTTTAGCTAGGCCCCATTTGTCTATTTTGGCTTTTGCTGCCAGTGCTTTTGGTGTTTTAGTCATGAAGTCCTTGCCTATGCTTATGTCCTGAATGGTTTTGCCTAGGTTTCCTTCTAGGGTTTTATGGTGTTAGATCTTATGTTTAAGTCTTTAATCCATGTGGAGTTAATTTTAGTGTAAGGTGTCAGGAAGGGGTCTAGTTTCTGCTTTCTGCACATAGATAGCCAGTTTTCCCAACAACATTTATTAAACAGCAAATCCTTTCCCCATTGCTTGTTTTTCTCAGGTTTGTTAACGATCAGATGGTTGTACATGTGTGGCGTTGCTTCTGAGGCCTCTGTTCTGTTCCATTCGTCTATATCTCTGTTTTGGTACAAGTACCATGCTGTTTTGATTACTGTAGCCTTGCAGCATAGTGTGAAGTCAGGTAGCGTGATGCCTCCAGCTTTGTTCTTTTTGCTTAGGATTGTCTTGGCTATGCGGGCTCTCTTTTGATTCCATATGAAGTTTAAGGTGGTTTTTTCCAGTTCTATGAATAAGGTCAATGGTAGCTTGATGGGGATAGCACTGAATCTATAAATTACTTTGGGCAGTATGGAAATTTTCACGATATTGATTCTTCCTAACCATGAGCGTGGAATGTTTTTCCATCTGTTTGTGTCCTCTCTCACTTCCTTGACGAGTGGTTTGTAGTTCTCCTTGAAGAGATCTTTTATGTCCTTTGTTATTTGTATTCCTAGGTATTTTATTCTCTTTGTAGCAATTGTAAATGGGAGTTTGCTCATGATTTGGCTGTCTGTTATTGGTGAATAAGAATGCCTGTGATTTCTGCACATTGATTTTGTATCCTGAGACTTTGCCAAAGTTGCTTATCAGCTTAAGGAGGTTTTGGGCTGAAACGATGGGGTCTTCTACATATACGATCATGTCGTCTGCAAATAGGGGCAGTATGACTTCCTCTTTTCCTAACTGAATGCTCTTTATTTCTTTTTCTTGCCTAATTGCTCTGGCTAGAACTTCCAATACTATACTGAATAGGAGTGGTGAGAGAGGGCATTCTTGTCTAGTGCCAGTTTTTAAAGGGAATGCTTCTAGTTTTTGCCCATTCAGTATGGTATTGGCTGTGGGTTTGTCATACATAGCTTTTATTATTTTGAGGTACGTTCCTTCAATACCTAGTTTATTGAGAGTTTTTAGCATAAAGGGCTGGTGAATTTTATTGAAGGCCTTCTCTGCATCTATTGAGATAATCATGTGGTTTTTGTCTTTGGTTCTGTTTATGTGGTGAATTACGTTTACAGATTTGTGTATGTTGAACCAGCCTTGCATCCCTGGGACGAAGCCTACTTGATCGTGGTAGATAAGCTTTTTGATGTGCTATTGGATTCGGTTTGCCAGTATTTTAGTGAAGATTTTTGCTTCAATGTTCATCATGAATATTGGCCTGTAGTTTTGTTTTTTAGTTGTGTCTCAGCCAGATTTTGGTATCAGGATGATGTTGGTCTCTAGAGTTAGGGAGGATTCCCTTTTTTTTTGTATTGTTTGGAATAGTTTCAACAGGAATGGTACCAGCTCCTGTTTGTACGTCTGTTAGAATTTGGCTGTGAACCCGTCTGGACCTGGACTTTTTTTGGTTGGTAGGCTATTAATTGCTGCCTTGACTTCAGACCTTGTTATTAGTCTACTCGGGGTTTCAACTTCTTCTTGGCTTAGTCTCGAGAGTGTGCAAGTGTCCAGGAATTTATCCATTTCTTCCAGATTTACTGGTTTATATGCGTAGAGTTGTTTGCAGTAATCTCTGATGGTAGTTTGTATTTCCGAGGAATCAGTGGTGATCTCCCCTTTATCGTTTTTTTATTGCATCTATTCAATTCTCTCTTTTCTTTTTTATTAGTGTAGCTAGCGGTCTATTTTCCTGATCTTTTCCAAAATGCAGCTCCTGGATTTATTGATTTTTTTGAAGGGTTTTTTTGTGTCTCTATCTCCTTCAGTTCTGCTCTGATCTTAGTTATTTCTTGTCTTCTGCTTGCTTTTGAGTTTTTTAAAATCTTACTCCTCTAGCTCTTTCAATTTCAATGATAGGGTGCTGATTTTAGCTCTTTCCTTCTCTTTCTCATGTGGGCATTATTGCTATAAATTTCCCTCTAGACACTGCTTTAAATGTGTCCCATAGAATCTGGTATGTTGTATCTTCATTCTCATTGGTTTCGAAGAACATTTTTATTTCTTTCATTTCATTGTTTATCCATTTGTCATTCAGGAGCAAGTTGTTTAGTTTCCATGTGATTGTGTGGATTTGAGTGCTTTTCTTAATCCTGAGTTCTAATTTGATTGCACTGTGGTCTAAGAGACTGTTTGTTATGATTTCCATTCTTTTGCATTTGCTGAGGAGTGATTTACTTCCAATTATGTGGTCAATTTTGGAGTAAGTGCAATGTGGTGCTGAGAAGAATGTGTATTCTGTGAATTTGGGGTGCAGTGTCCTGTAAATGTCTATTAGGTCTGCTTGGTCCAAATCTGCATTCAAGTCCTGGATATCCTTGTTGACTTTCTGTCTCATTGATCTGTCCAGTATTGTCAGTGGAGTGTTAAAGTCTCTCACTGTTATTGTGCAGGAGTCTAAGTCTTTTTGTAGGTTGTTAAGAACCTGCTTTATGTATCTGGGAGCTCCTGCATTGGGTGCATATATATTTAGGATAGTTAGCTCTTCTTGTTGCATTGATCCTTTTACCATTATGTAATGCCTTTCTTTGTCTCTTTTGACCTTTGTTCGTTTAAAGTCCATTTTATCAGAGTCTAGGATTGCTACCCCTGCTTTTTTTTTTTTTTTCTCTCCATTTGCTTGGTAAATCTTCTTCCATCCCTTTATTTTGAGTGTATGTGAGTCTGCATGTGAGATGGGTCTCCTGAATACAGCACACTGATGGTCTTGACTTTTTATCCAGTTTGTCAGTCTGTGTCTTTTGACTGGGGCGTTTAGGCCATTTACATTTAACGTTAATATTGTTATGTTTGAATCTGACCCTGCCATTTTGTTACTGGCTGTTTGTTTTGCCTGTTAGTTGATGTGGTTTCTTCATTGCGTCGTTGTTCTTTATCATTTGGTGCATTTTTGCAGTGGCTGGTAGTGGCTGTTCCTTTCCCTGTTTAGTACTTCCTTCGGTAGCTCTTGTAAGGCAGGTCTTGTAGTGATGAAATCTCTCAGCAATTGCTTGTCCATAAAGGATTTTATTTCTCCTTCACTTATGAAGCTTAGTTTGGCCAGATACGAAATTCTGGGTTGGAAGTTCTTTTCTTTAAGGA